>LTAE01005104.1:6034-29719 GCA_001647135.1 Pontederia paniculata | reverse complement strand
TGCAAGTCATTGGATCTTAGAAATTTATTTATTCTTTATACATTGCATGCCACATATGGTGTCATCCTGGATAGGAGCGTTGGATGTGAAATCTGTGGATTTGACATCCTGGATAGGAACAATCCTCAGTCTAGGTTTTACAAATTAATTCATTTCAAACCCTAATAAGATACTTGGCATCCTGGATAGGACCAATTATCTTTATTAGATTTGATTTAGTAGATGCTTCCTGAATAGGACATCTAAATTATAGTAAAACATGATTCTCTTGGGAAAGACTAAAAACTGAATTTGATTTATTAAAACGTAGACTTCTCTTATTTTATTCATCCAAGTCCAGTGCCCAAGTCATCATAATTCTGACACTTAATTGTTAAATCTTTATCATTGTTTACTCGTTATTTTGATAATCAATAAATTCTTCAAACCCAATGTACCCCTCTCATTAAAATATTGTGTTAGAAATTGGTAGAATAAATTTCTCGTGGGATCGACACTCTATTCACTTTCTTTATTACTTAATACGACTAGTGAACTTGCTAGCGATTTTATCTACATAATTAGCACGTATCATGTCTTCTTATGCTTCACAATTTGACTTTGTAGGATTGCAGACTACTTTGGAGACGATTCAAGCGGAGCAGCAGCGCCAGGTGACGATGATCACAGACATGAGGACGAAGTTTACAGCGAGATTTGATAGCCAGGCTCAGATGATGATGGAAATGCGAGCCCACCAGGACAACATGGCGAATAGCATTCTGTGGCTCCATGAGTATCACAACAACCATAGTACATTTGGAGGCTTCTTCTAGTCGATTAAGCCGCCACCACCATCATCGCCTATGGACTATTTTGGTTGTACTCTTTTTCCTTTTTCTTTTAAGTTGCATTTGTTTAGTTGCATTTTGTATCACCTCATGTAGCAAGGGCTTGAACACTAAGGGCAATTTCTAGACTAAGCTTGGGGGAGTTTGCATTTCATGCATTTTGTTTAGTATGTGTTTTTCTGTTAGTTTGAGTCAAGTTGTATACACCATCTTTCAGTATGAAAATTTGAAAAATCCAAAAATATTTGTGTTACCCTTGCTTAACTTTTTGTTTTATTCAAGTATATATTCTAGAGTTGACTTGTATGATCAATGAAATTCTTTTGAATGCATATCACATGTATGTACTAGAGTATAGAATTTTGTGGAATAGAGTGATGACTTTTTAGACCACAAGTTTCTTTCAACTTTATTGTACTAGAGTGTATATATTTATAGCCTTTTTATTGAAAGTTTAAGTATCCTCGGAGCTTATCAAAAAATATGTGAAACATTGAGAAAAATTTAAACATCTAAAAAAATGAGTGTGAAAGAATGAAAATTTTGAAAATAAATAAAAGTGTGAGCGTAAGAGTTGAGTTAGTTCTTATGTGTTATCCAGAACCTAGGTGAGTCCGGGCAAGTAAGCTCGAGGGGTTCCTAAACACCTGTTGCCCTAAGGCCATTTGGTATGGGAGTCATCAGTGAAAAGCCTATTACATGGACCACTTGTGCAAAGTGGATAAGCGCCTAAGTGTTAACCCAATGTCCTAGTTTAATCTTTCATTCAGAACCTAGGAATGTTCTAGTGAGTAGACCGGTAGGGAACTCTTAAATCCTAGTGACCTAAGGCCATCTAGTCTGGGATCCACTTGATGAAATCCTGCTACAAGGACTTCCTTGTGCAAACCTGATTGGAAGAGAGAACTCTGAAAAAATAAGAGAGCATTTGTTATTTACTTGCTAATAGTATATGCTCCAGGATACTTTTGTCTTCAACATTAATGCAGTAAATTTATAGGGTCTGTCTTTGGGCTGTGAAAGGCAATGTTTAAACTGTTTATAGGTTTGAACTCTATGAAATAGGAAGATAGGTGAAAGTGCATTGCTAGTGAGAATCAAGAGAGAAAGAGTGCAAGAAAAGTATTGGTATGCATAGTCAATGTTATGATAGAGGTGTCTTGAGCATTTGCTCTAGAATTTTGCTTGAGGACAAGCAAACATTTAAGTTTTGGGGAATTTGATGCGTAGCAATTTAGTCATCTTTTTCATATCATTTTCATATAATTTTCATATCATTTTTCATGCATTATGTTAGCTAACGCATTCAATTAGTATATATTTCATTTGTTTTTTACTTTCTGAGTCAGAGTCTACATAATTGGTCTTTTTGTATGTCCAGTGCACTCATTGGCTTGACGGAAGAAGGCCACCAAAATTTGGGTTAAATTTGGAGTCATAATGCATATACAAATTTTTGGTCTTCGGTCACCGCCGTGATAGGTTTGTCAGGGGCCATGACATCAACAAGAAAAAATTGGAGTTTCAGTCACTACCATGACACTTTTGTCATAGGCCGTGATGGCAAGTTGGAAGATTACATAACTTTGATCACACCGTGATTCTCATATCACGTGCCGTGACAAATTGAGGAAGAAGATACTATTCGGTCACGTGATACTTTTGCCATGGGCCATGATGCATTTGAAGGAAAATACAAGTGTTCGATCACAACCATGACTCTAAGATCATAGATCATGACGCATATGCGGCTGATGTACAGTGTTCGGTCACGACCATGACAATTTTTTCACGGGCCGTGATGGTACTCATGTTAAGATATGAACTTCGGTCATAGCCGTGATATTTTTGTCATGGGCCATGACAATCTGCGAAAAATGTTAAATTCATGATTTTATGGTTGTTTCAAGTCCTTTTTCGACGGTTGTGATTTCTTTTGAAATCTGATCTTCCCTTGGACGATTCTCATGAAGTCTAGGGCTCTTCCCTCCTATAAATAGCCCTCAAAACCTCATTTGAAGGATGCTTGAAGCTTGGGAGAGCCTAAGGAAGGAGAAGACGAAGTGATGCCGGATCGTCGACTAGAAGGTGTAAAACTTATGTGAATAATTGTTGTTGTATTTTATTTTCTTCTCCTATTGTATATCCAGATGAATTTCCATGTACTTTGATATTTATTTTTGTAGATTTTACTTGTAAAAGGGAAAACCTGGAGAAACCCTAGTTGTTATACAAAATTCATTTTTACCCAATTTCTTTTGTGTATGTCATGTTGTGTTTAATGCTTTTCATGCTTCTTATGATGTTATGATTTGTTGGCATCCGTAAGAGGAATATCATATTTATGATTTTCATCTGAATGCCTGAAATTGATCTTTGAATTATTTTAGTCAAAACATTTCATACCACATTTAGTATCATCCTGGAGAGGAATGTAATGTGTGAGATTGTCATCCTAGAGAGAAACGATCTATAGTTTAGGGGTTACAATTTATTTCATTTCAAAACCCTAATAGGCTAGATTGACATATTGGAGAATAACAATAGAGTCTATAGGTTTGAGATAATTGATGCATCCTGGAGAGGACATCAGATATTAGGTAAACCTTAATCATGTTAAGAATTAGTGAATTTGCATTTTAATCTTATAGGCTAGATTTGTCCCCACTTATTCATCCGAGTCTAGTACTTGATGTCATCATTTTGACGCTTGGTGATAATATCATTATCAATTGTTTTTTTTATATTTTAAATTCTTCTAAACACATCTTATTCAAGTTCAATGTACCCCTCTCATTAGTTTAGTGGATTAACTTTAGGATAACAATTTCCTAATGGGATCGATACTCTACTCATTCTCTATTATTTGATATGACTAGTGCACTTGCTAACGATTTACATGTATACTTAGAACGCATCGCTCATACAATGACCACTGAAGAAGATATTCAACAAGACAGATCATATATTGTGATCCAACATATTAGCCCTCCTTTGAATCGGCCCACAAGGTTCACTGACGATGCCACAATGATCTACTACAACTTGCGTGACTTTGTGTTCATGTTGTCTGAAAACATCGGCCTCAACTTCTTCATTCGACAGTGGTGGCCCGCCTATGAAGCAATTTCATTCGAGTTCCTCAGGTCGTTTGATATCGAGAACGCCACCAACGAGAGAAGGTCATCTTAGTCCTTTTAGTTGTTCAACACCTAGTTTTCCCTTTCCATGTTAGAGTTTAATGCAATTTACCAATTTCCTCCTAAGGAATTTGCTGTTGGAGACTTCTGGAAGATGATCATGGGGGCACATCATCTCAACTACTAGGTGGCGAAGAGCAGCATGATGCACAATCCAGTATTCCGGTATGTGCACCGGATCTTATCCAACACCATCTTCTAGAGAGGCGATGATGATGCCTCAATGACTGAATCTAAGCCCTTTTTCATCTACTGCATGGCGACCCACACACCGGTGAACGTGAGAGATTTTCGGCGAGCGCATTCCAGAAGAACTCCAAGAAAGACAAGGGGATGATTGTGATCAGTGATCTCATTTATGCCTATCGACCAACACCTAAAGCTCAACCTAGAAGACATCGACTTTATGGACGTCACGACATTTTTGGATCATCGCATTGTCCAAGTTATGAAGCTTTAGGGACGAAACCATATAGGAGGTGATACGATTCTCTACTTCAAAGATTTTGATATGGTCCTCCCCTGTGTTAAACTAAACGTTTCGACACCTCTATCAAAGCGAATTAGATTTTTCTACCGACTGATGCCCCATCACCATCGCTGATCATTCCACGCACCATGCACTAGGGCCATCACTCTGAGCAGCCCTCTTACATGGATGTCGACCCTACAACTTTGCAGGTTACTTATTATTTTTCTTGTATGTTGTCCATACTTGTGTCTATGCAGAGCGACATCAGGAACATTCGTGTTCGTCAGGAGAGGAATGAGACTATGGTCCGCCACATGCATGATTACCACATTGACCAGGGCCATTATAGAGCGATGTTGCATCATAACTACGAGTACCCACCACCGCCACCTCGATCAACATAGGAATAGATTCGGTCGTGCCCTTTTATTTTCTTCTTGAGTCATTTTTCTATTTCTCATGCACTTGTATCATCCATTCAGCTAGGCCAACACACTGAGGACAATATTCGATTTAAGTTTGGGGTAGCATTATCATGCATCATATTTGCTTTTCACTTATGTACTACATATTTGCTTTATGTATTGCATCCTTATATTGAAAACCCATAAAAATTGAAAAAAATAATACTCAAAAATACCATTCATCATCTTATTGTCTCATGACTTGGCATTTACACTTTTCTGAAGTGATTTTCAATGACATCTTACTAGAGAATGAAATTCAAATGTCGTAAGTTTTATCGTTTATCGCCTTAGTATTGGGAAAGATGAAATGAATTTTGATACCAAGTAAATTATGGATAGTTGGACTACGACTTCTTTTTATTGCTCTTCTATTCTATGTTCAGTTTCGATAATGATTGCTTCTTTATTGAATGCATAAGTGTTTATTAAGCTTAGTCCTGAAATAGAATGTAATATCTGAATTTTTTTGAAAAATATACATGATAAAGTGATTGAGGAAGCTATGAAATGTGTTATTCCAAACCTTGGAGGGTTCAGGCAATTAGATCCTTAGGAGTTCATGCCTGGTGACCTAGGGTCATCTGGTTTGGGGTCCACTGATTGAAAGTTTGTTATATGGAATCCCTTGTGCAATATGGAGAAGAACACTATAGCTAAATCCTTGTGCAACCTTGTTTGAAGGTTGGATCTTGAAAAAAATCTCTAACTTTGATAATAAATTTAGTATACACTTGTATTTTTCAGTATGGATGCTTTTATTTGATAGATTGCATATTGGTACATGTATAAGGTTGGACTTGAAGGAGTTTAAATATGTTTAAGTACCAAAAGTTCTATGCAGCTGAGATTTTAGAAAGTGGAAAGATGCTTCGCCAATGAATGTATAAAATAATGGCACTACAAAAGTAATTTATCCTGCAGGGTGGAAACAATGACTGAATATTTTTTTATTCAGGGTTTTGTCTTAAACTTTTCTCGAGGACAAACAAACATCCAAGCTTGGGAGAATTTATCATAGAGAAAATAGGAGAAAGCCAAATTTGTGAGGTACAAAGCTTATTATTTAGGCATTCTGTAATATAATTTGCTAGACACATATGTAATACAACATATGGACACTATTTAGTGGAATGGACTAGAGAGAAGAATAACACACATAAATGCAAGATTTAACTAGTTTCACCCTTAATTCAGCTACTTTCTCGAGCATCGAAAGATTTCCCTTTTGATGTGAAAGAAAATGATAGTGATACAATACACTAATTAGTAATTCAAACCATAAGGAGTTTATATAGACTCATAATACAAAACGACAAAAAAAGAAACCCGTATAAGGTTAGAAATTCGGCATCCTAGTTGTTAAGTGATTGTATTACATACATGGCATACACCATTATTGCTTGGTTATAAGTCATGCATTATCATCAAACACTATAATTGCTTATTAAAAGATTTTAATTAAGGGACATTCAAGTTCTTTGATAACAAGATTTACTTCAACTTGTCTTCATTCAACAACTGACTATTGCTAATTTTCGAGGGCTCTTTACACATTTGGCATGCAATGCATTACTCATAGTCAACCTTTCTGTGCCTATGCAACTTTTTCCTTCATGCTTGGGTGGCCAACAAAGGTTGTGCATCACAACTCTCCCTTAGTGAGATTGTCTTCCTAATCGATGGTTTGAACTTCACAATAGTCTCCTAAAACTAACTACACATGCAACAATTATAACACTGCCAACATCATTTGGGGTCTTCAAATACACACATACAAAAAAAGGTGATGTTAAAACATTTACAAAGCAAAAGTCCCACAATATAAATGTAAGTTATCTAGTGTGCCTTGCATTATTCATTATGAAAAATATATATAATTGATTATATTCCTTTTTCATGTAGAGTGAGAGAGAAAAGTTGAGGGGGTGGGTTACTGTGGATGAAAACCACATATACTATGATGTTGTGGGGTGGGGGCAGGCACATAAAGAGCGAGTATATAGTCGGGATCACATGCGGCTTTCTATTATGTTGAAGTCTCTTCTTCGATGCCACGTAAGGCTGATGCGCAAAATGCACAAGAGGTTAATGAGCAAGTGTAAGTTATTCTTTCCTCTATGTGTGTCGATGTTGAGCAAATGGTTGAGGACATGTTAACATGAGGATGTATCAACGTGAGTTGGAGATACATGCATATGTTGCTAAGGAGATGTGAGGGAATTTTGAAGAACGATTTTCTCAAACATAACAACAATTTCAAGTACAAATGGAAAAGATGCTATCTGGTCACTCGATGCCTCAACTTGCGCACCAGGTCAATCATCAACCGTGCTGACAATGACTCCATGTCTGATGATGACGATGACCTTACATTTCATTTGAAGCAACTTGCCTTATGCATGTAGATGTGATCCTTTGGATATCACACTTATAACTGCATCTTATAGTATGATGTCGATCAATGGTTTACATTATAGAATATTTTTGCTATGAATGTTTAAATTTCTAAATGTTAAGTTTAATTGCTTATGGTATCATTTTTTATATTGGCTATGTAACATGTTAATTTGAATGATTACCAAAGGCATGTTTTAGTTTTGTACTTAAAGAATTCATTTATAGGTTGAAATTGCTAAATGTGATTGAAATACTGATCAAATGGTAATTTCAAAATGATGAAATGTCAAAATTTTGTCATATTTGATTAGATTGAGTTTAGCTAAGTCGTTCTCTTGAAATAGATGAATAAATTAGATAAATGTCAAGAGATTTTTGCAAGGACGAGTCCATTGCAAATGATCGAGGCTGGAAAAAAAATGGCGAGGGACATTAATAACGACCAACAAGGGAGCAATATCCCCTAGCTAATTACAGAGAAAAGAAAACCCTCGCTAAACCATGCTAAAGATCACCGAGCGACAAATTTCTCATAAAATCTACAAGGGCTCGAACAATAAGGGAAATATGTCCCTTGAAAATTCCTCGCTATATTATATATAGCAAAGGATTACTATGAGTTAACGAGGGATTTTTCTTGCTATTAGATTATTTTCTTGTTGTGACTGCCCTATGTCATGTTCTTATTCTCATATATCTTTATTTGGTGGAAAATATTTTCCATTGCACTAAGAACTTAGTGAACTTGGGTGTATGTGTTCAATTCTTTGGCTTTCGCAAAATATCAAAAACTTCAGTGTCGAAAGACTTGGTATGATTACAAGTGACTTGTGAGGCTCACCTTGGGCCCACATGATATTGCTTCAACATGTTAACATGGATGGAGAGGTATAGCTATAATTAATTGAGACGATAAGTTGATATGGTAATATAACAATCCCACTCATCTTATGACCTAAAATGGTCATTGGTACTTTTATATTAGTCCTTTGTACTTTTACCAAGAATGATCATCAACTTGCAACTTCACATGTCGTCACTTTTTTTTGCAAATTTGTTCTTTGTCTATGATAAATGTAGATATCTTTAATTTAGCAAAAACACCCCATGATAACTCTGAATTTGTGGGGCACTTTTAGGCATAGTGGCCTACTATGCCTACCAATGTAACAGGATGTCTCCCAATCACCAACCCAAACGGGTTATTGTGTATTTCTTCGTTCTTCTACATGTTGAAGGAGAATTGAATAACATTCATCAACTTTGCCCCAGTTTGCATTATCACAACCAACAAACTTCGTAAGTTAAATCCTCAATATATGATTTATCTGATATGTTTGGTCACGAGTATGTGCATGGAAAGTGCTCAAAAAATGGAGCTATGCTTTTGGCTCATCGAAATATCTCCCTTCAAATTTTCTCCACAGAATTGAGGATCCTTGACACTTAACATTTGTATCCACTTCAAATTCGTTACTGAAATCTATAAAATGAAGGTAATTCTCTTCCATGGTTGTCATCTTTAAATTTTTGAAGACCTTTTGACACTTGTCTCCCCAGTGCCAAATAAATGTTTCTTCACTATTCGTTGTATCCTTATGATGCCTATAGTAGTTTACAACGCAAAAGAAAATGAATATAGCTCTAATATGTTCATAGGAGACTTCTACTACTGAATTAGGGAGGAGCATAATGAGGTTGGTCCAAGATGATGGCATCTTGGTCCCGAGTCAACTTTTATTGTTAAAAGAAAATTATCACAGTCTCGATCTATTTACAACTAGGATCATGACTAGCATGTCTCAATTTGAGGATTAGATTAGGATGCCTAGTTATCCCAATTTAATTAATTATTTTATGAAATATGAAAATTAAACTAACATATTTGAGAGCATATAATTAAATTCTAAGTATCATAGTCCAATTCAAATAACTGAATATGCAAATTAGCATTATTGTTTTTATCATACTATAATACCAGGTCAAGCAAAATGGGTATCTAATACCTAAATTAGACCAGTTTATTTGAACTTTGACCCGATCTCGATATGCATAGTTCTTGATGTGAAAAAATTAGAAAATTGAATCAGTTTGAGCCAAAACAATGGTTCATCCCACCCCTTCTCACTCGTACTTGAATTGCTTGTTTTGTTTAGGATTTGTTTGGCATGTACGACTGGTTTGAATAGTTAACAACGGACAAATTAGCGACTAGATATTAGTGATTAACTAGTAGCGAGCTTAATATAAATTTAATAAAAAAATATTTGGCAAATGCAACATTTGAATCAACTGATAAACGTAAAATGACTAAAAAGGATATGACTAATTATTTAAATAACTTGCATTATTATGTGTATCCTAAATTAAATAAATTATTTTTATTTTAACTATTTTAATAAACAATATTAAAATATATAGTTAACTAAATGATTTATAAATTAATAAAATAATAACAAATATAAAGTGGTCATATGATATAAAAGAATAAGTGTATTCATACAAATAGTAAGTAATAATGAAATATTTTGAGGGTATATTTGAAAATAAATTTCAACACGCTAGTAGCTACGCTAGATGTTAGTCTTTCAAACATCTCGAAACACTGAATTTCAATCGTTTGTCGTTATTATTAATTGTATTTATCAAACACCTTAAATAGTATATTGATGTGTTCAACACACTACACGCTACCGTTGACACTAGTTCAAAGGCATGCCAAATAGAGCCTTAATCCATGCAAATCTTACTAGTCTTGATCTGGAACCCCCAAGAACCTTACCTTGGTTTGGGCGATCAAACATTTGTTCCTATTGACAAAAAGTTTGATCTCCTTTAAAACTTGGGAAATCTTTGCCAACTGAAAATCAAGTATGGGGTCTATTGGTGCCCTACCAAGCCTTTTCATGAGTTCTGAAAAGTTTCATAAGTTTTAGAGTTCTTTTGCAATTGAAATTTGTCATAAAATTGACTTTGAACAAAATAAGACATATTAAGTGTTTGTCATGTCTCAAAAAAGCTTCATCATGATTGTAAATCATGAAATAAAATATATGAAAAACAATAGTCATGGCTCACAATGTGATCCAACATTGCACCAACAATATTCCTTTTAGTTGCAAACTCTAGTTAGTTTGTTAGTTTGGTTTAATGCACGACAGTATTTATTTCCTATCTCAGTTAGGAGTCCATAATAGTTTCGTATTCTAATTAAGAGTCCATATTAGTTTTCTTTCTTAAAGAACTCTTAGTTTTAGTTTGAGCATGTAGGCCTTGCATCTATAAATATGGTGCCAACATTTAGTGAATCTCATCTCCAATTTTATTTCCTATAATCCTTTGTTTTTAAGTTGTTAATCTTCTTAGTGAGAAAGAGGATGAGGTGAGTTGCCTTAATTACCAAAATTATTTAGAATTTTCCTAAAATCAATATGTACCATCATGATAGAAAACCTTTTGGCACATTGAATTTGTGTGTAGGATCTTCCTTGTCACCATACCTCAAACCCAAGAAGCACACCCTGCCACATGATAGAATGCCCTCCTGGAGATGCTGCCACATCTATGCAATGGTCTGACTATATGTTTGATTATTTGACAAGTAAAAAAATGCGAAAAGATAAAACTTAAAACTCTTTCATAACATACAGAAGTCTTAATTCAACAATAAATACTCAATGCCTTCAAGAGTAAACCATGACTAGACACAATTCATTAGGAATTACAACTCAATAGATTCTAAACCTAAAGAGACACTTAAACCAATGACCATAATTCATGTGCAAGTTGCATCCATCACAAACATCAGCAACTGCACACATCATCAACCAGCATACCTCTGTAGATCAATCGCTTGTAGGAGACAATATATGGGAGACAATTCTCCTGTAATATATAAATCCCAATATGTAATACAACAAATTGATATAATGATTATGATAGCATAAAGCATGAAAATAAATCAAGACTGTAAGATATGAAATCACAGTCAATAATCATTAATATACTATATAATTCCATGTGCTATCCTATAAAGGTCAATGCTTTGATTTCAAAAATTCTCATTCAATTCTATAGTCAATGCATTACTTTTCTTTCTATGCAATATTATGGTTTTGCATATAATGCTTTGGATCAATACCCTGATATTGTGATTTTCATACAATACTTTGGATCAATGCAATGCTCTGATTTTCATACAATGCTCCAGATCAAGGCAATGGTCTTATTTGAATGTAATCAGTGTTCTTATCTTTGACTTATCCCCTTAGTGACCTTGAGGTTATTTTGAATGACTTTGAAATAGGGCTAATGAACTCTTACGACATGCACCAATACAATGGTTAGTGGTGGTGCACCAACCACGATAGATGCCCACAAGTAGGAGGATGCTTGAGAATCCTCTTTATTGCATGACATGAAGAAGGCCATGCATTAGGAACTAAGTATCTTCGTTGCAGCTATATTACTAGTCCTTAACAATGTGATAATATATCTCTGGTTCCCAAACTATGCAACACATGACGACCTTAACATTAATTTACTTAATTTGGTTTAACCCTATTCTTTATCAATTATCAATCCTTATCAACACAGAGTCATCTAGGATTTTTCAATGTAACAAAAAAAACCTTATAACAATCTGCCTAACACAAGGTCATGTTGGATGTGAACATGGGCCATGTTCAGCGCCTTATCGACATACTTCGTCGAACATGAGGCGGGCCATGTTGGAGTTTAACATAGGCCATGTGCATTAATCTAGTGTATTCATATGATTGATCAACGCGTTCTGGGCAATGTGGATGCTGCAGACCATGTACTATAATTGGTTAAATAAAATATAAAAGCATGTATGACTATGATGCGAACCATATTTCCAAGTGAAACTCGAGTCATGTTCGTGGTTATGTCGAGGGTGCATCCTTACGATGAAGACCGTGCCCTAATCTGATAAAATATTATAACATAAAAATAATCTAAGGCACAACGTTTTCAATGTACAAGCTGAAGCAGATCTTGTGCTAATGGATTAATGAAATAACTCAGAACAAGATCACTACGTACGGCGATCTGGATTGTGTCCAGCATAATCTCACTTCATGTTGTACAATCTATATGGTTCTAGGAACTTATCCCTGCGGACATGGGCCGTGTCCAAGGGGGACGAGCCCATATCCGAATGTTCAGGGTTGTGCCTCTCATTTTTTGATGATTTGTTCTAGGTTTTTAGTACTGAATTAATCATGCAATTATATGCAAATTTAAAATAATACTTCAAGATCTAACAGGAGGTTAGAAATTGCATAACATCTCAACAACTACTTTAATAAAGATCAAATCCTATCATGCATTAGTTTATCAAGAATTTATATCTAAAAAGGATTCACATTTGATATTTTTGATGGGTCATTTGATCTCAAGTATATACTTTAATAAAGATCAAATCATAACATCTCAAGTACATACTCTTTTTGATGGGTCATTTGATCTTCTCATTCCGGAAATCCTTTGTCTTGATTTTTTCGAAGTCACATTGCCTCTAATCTCTATTGACTTCTCATGTCGTGGTTTTAGTATAAGAGTTCAGGAGGGAGAGAGAGAGAGAGAGAGAGAGAGAGAGAGAGAGAGAGAGAGGTCCTTACCTCTTCACCAAAGGAAAGAAGAAGAGAAGAAGAGAGAGAGAGGAGAGGAAACTAATGGTCTATGAGGGTTTCTCTCATGTCCTAGGGGTCTATTTATAAGGGATTCTAAGGCTTTAACTAATTTTAAAATGAATAAACTCTAATTATTTAATCCAAATTGGAGTTCAATATCGTGGCCCTAACACGGTACCGTGTCCAACTTGAACATGACCAACGTTGGGCCTTAACGTGGAAAGTGTGACAAATACAAAAGTCTTATAGATCTTTGATTGTTGATATGTCAATGCATTATAATGTTTCCTCATGATCCTTAATATTTATGGTAAAAAAAGTAGCAACCCTTTCATGCTTTACGACTCATAGAATGATTATTACGCCTTGTAAATTTTCATTTTATTCAAAATGACAATGGCAAAGTTCATTACCGTTTTTCATGCTTTACTGCTCATAACATGTTTATTTTGCCTTGTAAATTTTCATTTTATTGAAAAATAAATGCCATGGCAAAGTTTGTTAATTGACACAAGCTATGATAACAACTTGTGATGTCAATGTCACAATCCTTAATATGAATCATTGCATGGAACATATCGAAAGCCTCGATATATAGAACACTTGAAGCCTTATATTGTGGCTTCTAAAATAGGATCATCAACGACCTAATAGTATGCTATGTCCCATAACCAAACTAATTAAATTAATTAATTATTGGATTGATTATAAATTATCATAACCAAACTATAGTATAAGTTTGATGATGTTTTATAATTATTTTATTAATACTTAATTAATTTATTAATACAAGAATGATCTAATTTGTAGTACAAAAATGATGCATGCCATGCTAAATTCATGAAAGTAAATCAACACAATAGTTATTATATGTTGGAATATGCATATATTGATGATATCTAGGATAATAATTAGTTTCTTGATGTGATAATTTAGACTCTAAAGTAGACATACATTGGAAGTATTAGGAGATTTACAACATGCGCATGTTAAAGGAGTAAAGAGGAAAATATTCACGAACATTTCTTTTGGCGTTAGGTGAGTAAATGCATATTATATTACATTTCCATTATCAAATTAAAATTATGTCTAAACAAGTAATTATATCAATGGATATTCTCATAAAAAATAATTTTTATTGCATAATGACATACATTATTTATAGCATAATAATGATTTATTGTGATATGTTTGTTATTTAGTCTTGTCGATTTTAAGTGTTTTTGGTGTTCCATTTCATTGAACTTGTTTGGTTGTATAACTTGCAAAGAATCTTAGTTCTTGAGAATTAGTTGATTTGATAATTTTATTTTATTTTAGGATTTGTTGAAAAAGTGCAATAGTATGAATATGAATATTGTTATTTTGGTAGGTCACTAGCACATTCGAAATGTATCGAGTAGTATCGATATCCCCCATGGGTGTAGTTACATTCATAAGATAGTTCATCTCTTGCATAGGAAGACTATGGGTGGACACACAAACTTCAGAAATGAAGGAGTGGGTACCCAGGTAAGCCAACGATGGAAAGTGTACACTGAATGACATCATTGTCATTCTTAGCTATGTCGACCTACATGTTGTAAAATCTCCCATGTACTAGATTGTTGGCGCCTCTACCTTGATGGTTTTGGTTCTCCTACTAGCGTTTTGGGCAATTTTGGACATAGTGCTCGAACTATCTGCAGTACACACAGGCTCCTGTCTTCTTTTTGCATTCGCTCGGATGGTGATCCCCACAATGTGTGCATGAAGCTAGATGGGGCTAGGTCGGTGTTGTTGCTGGTGTCAAAATGGTGTGTCGTGAGGAGGGCATGGTCTAGGGCGATAATCTCTACAATCTACACGGTGGTGGTGGTTCCTCCTCTCTAGGTGGTTTTGATGCTGAAACTGCCATCTGGTCCTATTCTGCATATTATGTTGTTGCACTGTTGGGGCCTTCTCCTGCAACTCCCTACGAGTCTTAACATAATCCCTGTCCAAGCATAGTGCTAGCTCGAAAGCATCATCAAGGGTCTTGCAATTACCCTCGTTGGTCTTCGATCTCATTGTCACATTCATCACATGGATGAAGCAATATGCCCACTCCCTCTCGCTCTGTGCCAAGTTACTTTATTTCTCTAGTTGAGTGTACTTTGTTATGACAATGAGTCATTGTCATATTTCGCTACTTCAGCTCGAGGAACTCCTACTGCTTCAAGCTGCGCTGAAAAGCTGAGAAGTAGTGAGATTTTAAGGCCTCTTAGAAACTTTTCCATGACATTTTCTACTTGCCTGTGCACTTGGTCAGCATGGTAGTTTTCCACCAATCCTTAGTAGTCTTGGTGAGACGATGGATAGCATATAGTACTTTCCTTTCCTCAAAGTATTGCATCAAGGCGAAAGTTTTCTCCATTGTGTCTATCCACTGCTCTGACTGGACAAAGTCATCACTGTCATCAAACTATGGTGGGTGCAACTTGAGGAACGCATGTATAGTGTGTTTCAAGGCTACCGGTGGTGGATGGGCCTATTGGGTAGGCTGAATTAGAGGAGGCAATGGTTCTTGCTCATTATTTCCTCCCTGGACCATATTGGTCATGCTATTCTAGGCATCCTGATCTCGCCCACGTTGACTCACTGAATGTCTAGAGGCATCCTATATTCCATGCATCAAAGGAATTGATTATCAGTAACAAACTAAAATTTATTGAAAGATAAATACCTTACTTGGCTATAGATTGCATTGCGACTGCTCGTGATGCTTTTGCTCATAACTTTAAACTCTACAGAATCCCTATACGCTATAGGATGTTAAAAGAATCCCAACTTTATGCTCTGATACATAACTATAATCCCCCAAACCCATACCCTGCCACATGGAAAAATACAAACTTATAGATACTACGACGATGCAATATGTTGACCACAATCTTGACCATATATATTGACTAGTCAATGATAATAATATGAACGTGGAATACTTTATGGAATGAAAGAAACTACCCAAGTAAACAAAAGCGAAAGTCCGAAGAAATATAACAAGTGTCATAAATCTAGTGCATTAGATGGACACTATAAGGTTCCAAAGATTATTGCAATTTTTTTTAAAACCAAATCAAATGACACTAAGACTCAAACATGTGCATTGCATCATCACCATCACGGGCACTTTGTCGTCGCATACGCTACCAACACAACCATCTACTATAGGTTAAGTTACCTATAGTGTCAAATACAAGGGAAAATAATATCCCATAAGCTTTTACGCCCAACATGTAAGGCACAAGTAGCTATAAAATTTAACAGATAAATATAACGATAAAATGACGATCATTGGCGTGATACCGATACAAAATGATAATGACAATACATATAAATCGTGACGAGTCAGACCAAATGGGCTTCAAAGCAATATGTATTGATAACAATGTCTCTATGTCGGTATAGTATGGAATGATAGATCAATTTCAGCAAAGTGATAAATAATAACTCAAATTTAATAAACCTTGTTTAAATGGTAAGACCAAATGGTAAGAAATGAATTTCCAAAGGTCAACGGTGCTTTCATTTGAAATCTATTCGGTAAGGCCAAACGATAAGGAGTAACACTCCAAGGTCACATTATCTTTTCTTTTTGTAGAAATAATAAGGGTGATAAGGAGTAGTTATAAGACAAGTCAAATCCAATAGAATATAAATCAGGTAATAATAAAATAATGGTTATACAATTCTACATGATACACTCCCTTTATTGTCTTTTCTAAAATCGGTGGGTTGCTCCTTTTACAATCAGATCCTATCTTACAAGGCCTTGCCTTGTTGCAATAAACGAGGTAATATATAAGTTCTTAGGTTAGACTTGTCCCATTATAATTTTAATAATGCCTTTATGTTCATTTTGGTAAAAAATACGAAGCTCTTATTAATGTTCATGGTACAAGCTCTTGACATTCACTTTAACTATCACTGCAGGTCACCATGACAATAAGATGATAATTTCAGTGGGGGTACCAACCATGATAAAGATTTGCACACCATGTGGGGAGGATGTTAGAGTATCCTCTTTGTTTTAGGGAAGGGAGTAGTCCGTGCAACAGTAGCAAAGTGGTGTCGCTGAAGCTAAACCACCAGCCCCTAATGGTATGAAATAATTGGTACATGGTAACTCCCATAACGATACACATAGTGCCCATAATCTTTAATTCTTGTTACCCTTACGTGAATACATAATATAGGTCCTTCCGTATCACAATAGTATGTCATATAAGCAATATAAACATTATAAACATCTACATTGCATATGGGGTGAAACAGGTGCAACTGGGCCGAAAATAGGTAAGTCATAGGCCATAACAAATATTTCACGGGTCATGATTTCGAAAGTCACGGGTCACGGGCCCGTGACATGGGTGTCACAACCGTGATCGAGCATAGAATCGCTCGATGGCCTTCATCACAAGTCGTGACATTTGCGTCATGGCCATGACGAAACTTCTCTTCTACGTCAATGATGAAAAAACTCAATTTTTGAACTCAAAATTGAATAAGTTACAAATCCAATCTTATGAGCATGCATCTATATATCAAGACTAGTGATTTGCAAGTTTAAATAGATGAAATGTCAATTCCCTATCTAATACAATCATCTGATAGATCTTAGTAAATCTGATACGATTTCTCGATAGATCAAAGGAAATCTACTACAAACATGCAATAAATCAAAGAAACTGAGGCGATCACTCGATATATCAAAAGAAATTTGGTATGTGAATTGGAAAACTATGGCATGATACATGATTAGACACTCAGGACATGAACAAGTGAGATTCCTATGACATGCTCATCTATTCAAATTTTATATCTATAGGAAATCCGCCAAGGCACACGCCTTTTAACTAATACACTCAGATGTCTCATTCTTTGTCAATCCGCCCTTGCATTCACCCATGACGATCCTTCCACTAGATGATGCTCTCCCATCCTTGGTTCATTTTCACATTCTCTTGTGATTTTCTCTGATTAGGCGATGTTCATCAAAGTTGAGAGGAAACACCACGACTCTCCTTGAGAAAAAGAGGGGAAAAGAATTTTCCTTTAGATGAAGGGCAACAAGAGAGGGAGGAGGATTAGGGCCGCCTATGTGGATTCTTGGGAGATATGATAGAGGAAATGTATAATAGAAAAAAATAATTAGAGGGATTCACGTGAATTGTGGATTTGAATCGGTTCAAAACATTTTAGAGATTTGAAAAATTGGAGAGTTACAATGAACATTTAAAAATAGTCGGAGATTGACTCAAAACAATCTCAGAATTATTTATGATAATACTATTATATACAACAAGATATTAGAGATATTAAAAAATAATAAAATTATAAAGATAACACGATTGTTCAAAAAAATCAACAAATAATAAGTCATTTAGTGATTCTTCAATGCTAAAGAATGAGATTTGAGTAAATTATGAGAAAACCTTAGTTGAAAATTTTGTATTTTAGTTGTGTTTAATTATTTTTAATTCATTACTACTTAGATGCATAGGTAATGAAATATATGAGAATTGAATTATTCTAAAAATAAATAACATAAACATTTACGATAAATTAACTATAAATGACTTCAATGATATTAATATTACCGAACAAATAGCGGACCTTAATTTTTTTGAGGCCTAAAGTCTTTGCTTGTATGGCTTGGCTTTTGAGCCGGCATTACAGTGAAATAATAAAATCATCCCAGATCTTTCTAATTTGTTTTATACTCATCCTTAGAAAATTGATTACTAAGAAGAATAGCCTAATATTCATATTCCAAACTAGCTCATGAAAATAAAAGTGTAATATATTTGAATATCAGGAGATTTTAAATTTAATTTTTATCAATCAAAATTCATATTTCTTTATTTTTAACATTTTCTTTCCATCCAGAAGGCGCATGATCCTCCATATATGTAATCGAAGAAAAAAAGTAGCCAGGGTCGTCGTACTTTGGCAGGTTTTACAAAAGGGATGGACCCGCAAGTTCTTGAAACTGTACAATGTGGCATCGCATATGATAGACATGCAACTTCTCATGCATGGCTGAATCATGGGCCATGCGGTTGCTCGGCCCTTGAGGGTGCACGTCCGACAAAGTTTGGATTCTTTTTTGCTTATATCTAGGCCTATTTATCCCTCTTAATTATTAATAAATAAAAGCAAAAATTTATATTGACGATCACTGACATGAACATTGTATTTATTTATATATGTGCACGGTGCAAAAAGATTTACTAGTTAAATATCTGATTTAAATGATAGCCTACCTGCAGCCGTATTAGTTAAGTACGCAATTAATTAGTTGATACAGCAAATCATGCGGGCGGATCATTTTTTTTCCTTTACAAAAATTACTGCGATCTCTTCCTTTTTCCTGCCCCTACCCATGCATGATAATAATGTGTTCATACATTGGGCAAACCCATGCATGCATTTGCCCAAAACAAAAGATTAGGATAAACATCTCATAAATATATATATAGTGCCTGAGATATTATATTCATCTACATATATAATTACATTATATTATATATATATATATGTGTGTGTGTATGTGTGTGACAGTGAGAGAGAGAGAGAGAGAGTTCATAAATCTCAAACAGTACAGAAAACAGACAGACAGACAGGCGTCATGTTGGTTACTCTTCTTCTTCATCCCTTAACACTCGCATCAATCCTCGCCTTCCTCATCTTCTTGTACCCTCTCTACCGGAATGGTTTGATCAGAAGGGCAAACAAGACATCCAAACTTCCACCAGGAACCCTGAGCTGGTTGCCCATCTTAGGCAATACAGTATCTTTCATCACCCCTCACTCGTCCTTCTCCAGAGGCCTCTTTCTCGAAGAAAACATCAAAAGGTATATATATATGAACATGTCTATAATTTCATGTCCAGCTTGCTTCAATTCTTTTGCTGAATTAAAATTTGTACATATATGCTTTGTATTCCATTAACAACTTGTATATGTTGCATATTGGACCATTTGCATGCACGCGTACGTTCATGCAAAAGGTACGGGAAGATCTTTAAGTCTCACCTGTTCGGGCACCCCACGGTCGTGTCCTGCGACGCGGAGTTCAACTCCTTCATCCTCCAGAACGAGGAGCGGCTGTTCCAGGCGAGCTACCCCGTGAACATCCCCGGAGTCCTCGGAGATCTCACTCTCCTTGTCGTGACCGGCGACGTGCACAAGCGCCTCCGGGGAGTGGCGCTCAACCTCTTCGCAAGCGTCAAGTCGCCGGACAGCGCCATCGTCGCTGACGTGGAGAAGATCGTCCTCTCGGTGATGGACTCCTGGAAGGACAAAGATACCTTGGTGTTCTGCAAGGAGACGCGCAAGGTTAATTCATGAGTTTTATTCAATTTTTTGAAGATATATTTTATCTATTTATTCATCAAAAGATACAGGATCATTAAATTAGTAGCATCGGTATAGTCCATTATTGAGAATTAAAGTGATGCCTTGTTGTATTCCAATGATGGTCGTCATCATGCATGCACAAAATACATGATATATATCTATTTTCTCTGCATGCATCTTTAATCTTTTGATGCAAGAAATGACATTTAAATTTTCTGCTGCATGCAGGTCACATTCAGTTTGATTGTGAAGAAGATCTTGAGCTTAAGCCCGGATGATCCTGTGACAATGGAGATCCTTGAAAACTTTACGACGTTCATGAGAGGACTCGTGTCCGCTCCTATCAACCTTCCTGGCACGCCGTATGCCAAAGCTATACAAGTATGTATGTTAAAAATGATAATTAAGTGTACTTCATATATATGTTCTTGAATGCTTTAGCTAACAGATTGCCATATCATCTGATTGTTATTGATGCTTTTTGTAGGCAAAGCTTCGGATTAAAGAAATAGTGAGCAGGATGAGGGATCAAAGATTGATGAAAGCGAGGGGTACTGAGACTGCAGCAGATCACAGCAAAGATTTCTTGGATCTGTTGTTATCACAGCAGGGTGAGATTTCGGAAGATGAGGTGCTCAGTTTGGTGATTGATCTGCTGATCGGTGGGTACGAGACCACCGCCATGCTGATCGCCATCATCGTGAAGTTTTCTGCCGGCAATCAGAAGATATTAAGTGAGCTCAAGGTATATAAGAATCTTTGTTCATCACCGACCCCTTTTGATTTTTTTAAGTAATATCAAAAATAGCATACTCTAATTAACATGTATCATATCTTTATCCAATAGATCATATTATTTTATTCTCTAATTATAATTTCAAAAAATAATTTCCATCATTAAGTTTTCATAATAGAATCATGTAAACAAAAATCCTTTATTCTTTTTCATCCCGGGTCATCACAAAAAAATTATAATTCTTTCGTTTTTCATGATATTAATTAATCGTTGACTTTCTCAATTCCTTCTCTTTTTTGCTGCAGAATCCTTGACTTCTCAATTCCTTCTCTTTTTTACTACAGAAAAAGTATCAAAAGAAAAAGAAAAGAGAAGGACCCCAGCATTTCAAAATTTGTATCATCAAAATCTTATGGTCCTATGCATCTTTATCAAATTCAATACAGGAATAATAACTACTATTATTATACTTGTTTTTTTTTATTATCGAAACTACATATCCAATTAATAATTTAGATTCTTTAAACATTCATGTTTCAATCTATCATTTTTTTATTTAATTTATTTTTCAGTAGTTTTTAGCTTAGTTTATATTGTTAGTATTGCGAAATTAATTAGATTTTTTTATAATTTGCAACCATTACATTTGGGATCCTAGATCCGCCCATGATCATCGATTCCTTTCCAAATTAGCTACAAAATTGTCCAGTGGCATGCATGTTGTATGTATGAATGATATGATGATATATTGATATATGTTGCATGGATGAAACGGCGGATGCAGGCGGAGCATGCGGCCGCGGCGGCAGCGGCAGGGTGCAACGGCAAGCGGCTGGGATGGGAGGACTACAAGAACATGGAGTTCACACAGTGCCTGATCAATGAAGCTCTGCGCATGGGGAATGTGGTGAAGTTTGTTCATCGCAAAGCCATAAAGCCTATTCACTACAAAGGTCTGCAAATATATATTGTGCCATGATATTTTATATGTCTCACCATGAATTTAAATTACACCAAAAACATGATTTGTTTTCTATGCATATCACACTGATACGATTAAATTATTACCTAATTAATTAGCTTAATGAATGAAATAAAGGTTACGAGATCCCTGTCGGATGGAAGGTCCTCCCAATATTTTGTGGCGTTCACTTGGACACTTCGCTTCACCAGGATCCTTCCCATTTTGACCCATGGAGGTGGAAGGTACTTATAATTCTCTCTCTTGAATGTTATTACTAAGAGCTAGTTTGCATAGTCACGTAATAGATTTGATCCGATATCAATTGAATCACTTAAAATTTTTGAAATCGGACTAGATTAATAATAATAATAATAATAATAATAATAATAATAATAATAATAATAATAATAATAATAATAATAAAAATAAATTATTATTATTATTATTATTATTATTATTATTATTATTATTATCTTTAATATTTTTATTTAATTATCTTTTTTTTCCATTATCTTCTTGTTATTGTACTAAGGTTTTTAGCTTCTTCTATTACTTTTCCAAGTTTATATTTTTATGTCATTTTTTAATAAAAATAGCTACATTTGGATATATCGGATACCCTACCCCATCATATTTGAGAAATAAAACATCCCAATTTCGAACCATATCTGTATTTTTTTAACCTAGAAGGTCTATTTGCTTTAGTTGTTAAGGTTTACTTCCTTTTACTAAATCGAATTTATTTGTTCATCTTTCTTATAAAAGTAAACAAATAAAGTCTAAATAAGTGTCATGCACAATTTTAGACACTGTTAAACACATTTTTATCTATCAAATTTTAGATTAACAATTAGGATTCCTTATTAAAACTTTATTTATATAAGACAATTATTTATATTGATAATTTTGATAATGTATCACATTATTAAATTTAATATTTATTAGTTAAAGATATATTTGATATGATATCGATACATTGTACACCTCCATTTTCAAATGCACAACATAAGTTTGAGTAATTGTCTATGATACATTTTCAATGACACACCTTGACCCTACAATATACAGTGTTATATCGTATAATGATATATTGTATGACATAAATGTATATTTATAAAAAGTAATATATATATATATATATATATATATATATATATATAAAGTAAATTTACTCCTTTTAAAACCCTTCCCAAACTTTTTAAAATGGAACTAAGTTAATGGTGTATGTAATATTATAGGATAAAGATGTACATTTATGGAATAATATCTCTTTATGTCTATAGTAATAAATTTGATCCCTTTTGATTGATGAGTAATAAATCAAATTAATAATTTATTAATAAATTCCTTAAAAAAATTCTAAAGTTACTTATTTAATTATATATAAGCACAAATTCGGTTCCTTTCAAGTAATGGTTAATAAATTGAATCAATAAAAAAACATTATTCATTTTTTAATTCATAATGTATAGTATACAATAAAACTTAATATCTAGAGCATGCAAATGGTAAACACGAAATAATTAAAATGATAGTAAATAAGGACAATTTTTTACTATTATTTATGTTAGTTTTTTAG
>LTAE01005103.1:0-29720 GCA_001647135.1 Pontederia paniculata | reverse complement strand
ATATATATATATATATATTAGGTATACACGTAAGGGTGACAAAATTAATTATTATGGTACCATTATGAGAGCTACCATTTATCGAATGCTTTATAATGATAGAGGCTGATGGTTTAGCTACAACAACATCACTTTGCTCACGTTGCACAGATAGCTTCCCTCCCTGCAACAAAAAGAATACTCAAACATCCTCCCCACATGGTGGGCACATCTTTATCGGGGTTGGTATCCCGTTGATATTATTGTCTTATTATCATGACGATTCCAAGTGAAACTTAAAGTGAATATCAAGAACTTTGTACTGTAAATATCATTGTGAGCCATGTACCATTTGCTGAAATGAACATAAAGGCAAGTTAAAATGCTAATGAGGTAAGTTGAACCTAAACACTTATACATCACCTAGCATATTACAACAAGGTAAAGACATTCTAACATAGGATCTTATTATAAAATGAGCAACCCACAAACTTTAGAAAAGATAATAGATGGTGTGCATCATATAAGATGGTCTTATCACTTTTTTATTGTATTGTTATTTGATGTTCATTCTACCAAATTCAACATGCATGTCTTGTTGTTGCTCCTCAGAACCCTTATTGTTCTAAATGAAAAGAGAAATAATGTGGCCTTGGAGTTTTGCTCCTTACCATTTGGTCTTATCGGATCGATTTCAAATGAGAGCATTGTTGACATTTGGAATTCATTCCTTATCGTTTAGTTTTACCGTTTAAAGTATGTTATTGAATTAGAATCGTTATTTTATTTTCTATTGCAATTGACATCACTATATGGATTGCACCATATAGACACATCTTATCAGTATTCCACTATATTGATAATGGATTTCCATCCTAATAATTTTTACCAGTCTTACTATTGTTTCTTATCATCCATTTATTTGTTTGCCTTTGGGAGTTTGCTCCTTATCTAATTGATTACAAATAAATGTGAAGACTTTTGAATTTGTTCATTATCATTTGGCCTTACCAAACTGATTACAAATGAAAATAATGTTGGCCCTTAAAATTTATTCCTTATTGATTGGAAGTATTGTACAAAGAATGTCATTGAACTTGAATTGTCATTGAACCTTCTCTTGAAAGTGACCTATTATTCCACATTGTATTGATCCAATGATGATATTATTTATCCTTATCATTTTGAAGTACATTTTATTTGACTCACAATGATTCATCCATATTATCATTACCGTTTGTATTTGTATTAAGATAATTATCGTTATTTTATCGCCAAGTTTACTCTATTAATTTTTATATCTACTTGTGCATTACACATTAGGTGTAAAAACTCATGAGAAATTGTTCCCTTGTATTTGATCCATCAAGTAATTGATACTGCAGATATGCTGGTTTTTCGAAAAGTTGATGACATTTTATTTGATTTTCGAAAAGTTGTAATAATCTTTGAAACTATGTAGTGTTCATCTGATGCACTAGATTTATGACATTGGTTACATTTGTTCACACTTCTGCTTATGCTTAGTTGGATATTCGTCTTTCAGTCAATAAAGCATTTCACTTTCATATTTATTTTATTGACTAGTAAATATTATCAAATTAATGGTCAACATATTACATCATTGTAACGTCTCCAAGTATGTATTTTACCACGTGGCATGGTATAGTTTTGGGAGTGTTACAATAATGGTTAATTAGATTCAGATAAAAAAAATATCATAGTGTGAACTTTTGAGAATTATTATTAAGATGTCCTTTAGTTTAAGAAGAAATTATAGCCTTTTTATTTTAAGACGAACTTAAAATTATATTAAAATTAATGTGAACAACTAGAAATCCACGTAAGAAACTAAAAAATATAATAAATGGATATGATCATGATTAACTTCTTCACTTTTCTCATTGATTTTAGAGTTTATATAGACAAAATGAAAAATAATTATACAAAAATAAAATTTGATATTTGTGAAAGATTTGCATGATGGATATTCTCATGATCTTTTAAAACAGATCAAGAACTAGAAAATATAAGTTGCATGGTGGATATTCTGATGATCTCTTAAAACAAATTCAAAATTAAAAAATTTAAAAGTTGATTTTTTTTAATTCATTACTCCACCTCAAATTGGCACATTCGGATTTCGTATGCCCAACTTGTTGATCTCTTCTTAATGCTTTTGTAAAGATATCAGCTAGTTGCAACTACTCGATAAATAAAAACGTAGCAATGACCTTAGAGTGAACATGATGATGAATGAAGTGACAACAAGTTTTCATGTGATTCACTCGTTCATGAAAGATAGAGCTAGCAGCAATACAAAGATATAATTGATTATCATAGAAAAGACATATGGAATGATGATAAATTTTCAAAGATGATAGAAGAGTTCTAAGCCGCAAAACCTCACTTGTAGCAGTGTTAAAATTACGATATTTAGCTTGAGCAGATAATCTAGAAATTGTGCGTTGCTTTTTAGATTTTAATGAGATTGGACTTTCTCTAAAGTAAAGAGATTTACAAAGATGACAAATAAGATTAGGTGCATCACAAGATTAATTTGGTGGCAATTTTATATAAACTTCCTCGTCAAGATCACCATGTAAGAAAGCATTAGGTGCATCCATTTGATGGATTTTCCAATTTTGAGCAACAACAATCATGAGAAGACAACACATTATAACCAACTGACATCAGCATAACGAAATAAAAGGATTAATATTATAGGCTTTAAATCATTTAAGCTTGATGTTGATGATTAAGTAGTCGCAGGTGTACACAATTCTCCTTTAACGAAATTATGATGAGTATTGGTAACTGAGCCTACAAGACTAATAAAAAAATTATTGGAATTAGATGAAGAGAGATGGAGTGAAAAAGGAAAAACATGCATAACGAACACATTATACATCATGTAAGACAAAAGATATTTTTTTTATGTAAATCATAAAATATCAATCTTTCTTTTCAAATGGATATTCTGTAAAAACACATTTTTGAGAATGTGCACAAAATTTAGTATATTGCTATGCCGAAGGAATATATGCATAATGAACGAAAAACATATATATACAAATACATACAAAGAAGTGCGTGGAGGCAGTTATGCTAATATACGGTGTAGTTGATCAAATAAATCACAGTAAAAATGTATTCACCCAAACAAAATAAAGAAAATGATACTTGAGATGAGATGAAATTTTGTGAAAACTCTTTTTCTTTGAATTATTTGATAATAGAATTAAATATTAATTTATTAAATAACCTTTTTGAAATTCTAGTTTGTATTGGAGATTGAAGGAATCTCTTTTCTTAAGTTTTCTTTTTTTAACTCAAACCTTCCTATTGAAAACTTTTGAATAAGTTAGATGCTTGATTCCTCAATTTTAGAATTATTTTCATTAACACCTCTCAGTCATATTTTTTTAGATTTAATACCTAAATTATAAGGTTATAATTTTAGTCTCCAAAATTATTAAAATTTGGCACTCAAATCCTTTCTTCAAATTCCATCTAAAATTTTGATCTTGATTTTTTTTATATTAGTTTTACCTTTACTTTGTTAATACATAATAATATTAAAAAACATTAAAGCAAATGTAGAGGTAATAAATTTAATCACCAATTTTTAACAATTATGAAAATTGTGTTCATGTTGTGATTTTTTTTATTTCTTTTAATTTTTAAGGTTAAAATTTATCTTTTTCAAATAAAATTTTGGCTTGACATAGGATCGACACAAATTATTATGATAAATTCATAGGTTAAAATTTGAAAGTTTATAATCTATGATTAAGTGTCCACAAAACTTATAGTTGAGGAGGAAGAATTACAGAAAATGTGAGTAAATTTGTAATGAGAACTTTTAAATAAATTATTCAAATTATACCTCAATTTTATTATTATTTTGTTGCTCTATAACTTCTTTTATGATTCTTAATTAATTTAATTCTTCTGATCAGTTATCGTTAATTCTTCTGATGGCGTTGTTTATTTTAAAAATTAATTTTATTCAACATTCTTATTAATTGTAATATTATTTTTAATACTTGTTATCAAAATACAATTTTAATCTCGTATTTCTTACTATTTTCTACGTGACGTGAGAAAACGTCCTATTGGTTCATCACTATTTGACCGGAAAAACTACATTGACCCCAAACGAGTAGAAACAAAAGTTGGCGGATAATATAAATATAAGAAAAAATAAATAAATTATTCTAAAATTTCTTTCTATAATTAAAATACTCTATATTATGAACAACTAAGAGGGTGAGAGAATATTTAGACTCTTTTAAGAGGACGTAATATTATGTTTGATTGAGATGAAAAGAGTGTAAAGAAAAGAAAATTTAATAGTTTAATTTTATTTAATTATATTTTTTAATAATGAAAAAATATCTTCTTCAGTAATTTATTTTTTTCAATCATAAATTAAAAGTTTAATTGTAAAAGAAGAAAAATAAATTTAAAATATATTTTCAATTTTAGTTTTATATAGTTAAGTATAAATTATATATATATATATTAAGATATATTCGTCCAAAAAATTTATTTTTTTATAAATATAAATTAAGTTTATCTATCTTTTATTTTCTTTTTCTAATTTATCTCTTTTTTATTTCCACTATTTTTTATCTTCTCTACATATATTATTCAAATAAAGTTTTTTTTATTTTTTTTCCTCATTTCTTTCTCTCTTTATTATTTTTACTATAATAATAACCATTGAACCAGAATACCCCTCTAAATAATTATATAATTCTGCTGGACACAAATACATCATTTATTCTTTTTTACCGAAGAATAAAAAATCGAGAGTAAGTTGAGAACTTCCAATTCAAATATTATTAAAAAAAGAAACTATACTGATAATTATTGAACCAACATAACTCCTCTAAATAGTTATAAAATTCTGCTGGATACAAATATATATTATTTTTACCGAGAAATAAAAAATGGAGAATAAATTGAGAACTTCCAATTCGAATATTATTTAAAAAATTATACTAATAATTATTGAACCAACATAACCCCACTACATTATTATATAATTCTGCTGGATACAAATACATCATTTTTTTTACCGAAGAATAAAAAAACGGAGAGTAAATTGAGAACTTCCAATTCGAATATTATTTTAAAAAAAAACTATACTAATAATTATTGAACCAATATAAACCCTCTAAATAAATTATATAATTCTTCTGGATATAAATACATCATTTATTTATTTATTTTTATTGAGGAATAAAAAACTGAGAGTAAATTGAGAACTTTCAATTCGAATATTATTAAAAAAAGAAACTATACTAATACTTATTGAACCAACATAACTCCTCTAAATAATTATATCATTCTGCTGGATACAAATACATCATTTATTTATTTTTTTGCCGAGGAATAAAAAACGGCGAGTACAGTGGGAACTTCCAATTCGAATATTATTAAAAAAAAAAGAAACCTATACTAATAATTATTGAACCAACATAACCCCTCTGAATAATTATATTATTCTGCTGGGTACAAATACATCATTTATTTTTTTACCGAGGAATAAAGAACGGAGAGTAAATTGAGAACTTTCAATTCGAATATTATTAAAAAAAGAAACTATACTAATAATTATTGAACCAACATAACTCTTCTAAATAATCATATAATTCTGCTGGATACAAACACATATTTTTTTAATCGAGGAATAAAAAATGAAGAGTAAATTGAGACCTTCTAATTCAAATATTATTGAAAAAACTATACTAATAATTATTGAACCAACATAATATTTTTGAATAATTACATAATTTTATTAATTATAAATATATTATTTATTTTTTTATCGAGAAATTAAGAAAAAAAAGAGTAAATTGAGTGCTTCTAATTAAAATATTATTAAAAGGCTAAAAGGGGAAAGAAAAGTTTTTTAACATACTACTCTGCAGCACGCGTCGCGGTGGTAAACCTACGCGTGACGGACGCATCTGACATCGCGCGCCATGCACGCAACTTGAGGTCGCATTCCCCGGCACGCAATATCCACTCTTTTTTCTGCATGAATCTAACATTCTGACACGTGCTACATCATTTGACCCTACACGTTTTCAACAACCCATGAAGTTTGGCTACCAAATAGGAACCATTCATTTCCCATGCATGCATGAATCTCTACTTTCCCATAATTCCTAATTCTCTGAATTTGCCCTCTTATAATCAAAATTATTATTTATGCATCGAAAATTATTAATTTCAATATATATCGAATAATAAAATTTATAACATATTTTTTTACGTATACAAAATTTGAACTTTTTAAAGGATAATTTTTAATCATTTCATTATAATTCTTTCGAAAACTCTTTAAATGAGGTTCTACCGTAATTCCTGCTTTAATCAACGATAAAAGTTTTGCATTTTTATGTGAAGTAAAACTTGAAACAAACGGATCTCATTTGTTTAATATTAACATTTTCTTCAATTATTCCATTGCACGAAATTATCTTGTGTAAATTATTTAAAATAATAGTAATAAAAAAAATAAACCCCCTATAATTTAATTGTAACTAAGATTTTTATTTTACATTTAATTTAAAGAATTTGATCGTAAATTCAATCCCCTAATAAATTATAAAATAAAAAATAATAATAATATGGAAACAAGTATAATAAACTAAAATTGATAGATCTGTAATTTAAAGTGTAGCCATTCCGGAAGTTCAATCGAGTGTAACATATTTTAGCCGCCCAAAAGCATACTTCATAACTACTTTAATAAATTTAAATCTTGATTGTTATGTACTTATTATTGAATTATTTGTAGAGTAAACTTATTGTAACTAGAAAAATTATATTGGCACCGGAAGAAAATCTCTATATTATTATTGTTATTATAAACATTTTTTTATTGGATTTAAAAGAAAAAAATTATATATCAGATTGATCTGACGTTATTTTTTTTTATCATTTGAGATTCTACGAACAAATTGATGATTTTATGAATCGAATTTGAGGCAACCTGACCTTCGCTTCGATAAATTGAGGTAAGCTCACTGCCTGTCACGGTACCGCATCTCACAAATAAAGTGCCCCAAGGCGGTATCTCCCTCGTATTGTTGCTGCGGAGTGCGGACGTGTCTCTCTCTCTCTTTACTCACTCTCTCTCTCATCTCGGCTTTCTCTCTTCCCATACACACACGCGAAGAAATTAAGATGTATCTTCGAATGGTGTACGGCCTGGTATTCGTGTCTGCATCCTGTACCTTCTTTATGATGCTTTATCTCTTCCTCCACCCAGTTTTCTACTTCACCTCTTTTTAGAAGAAAAGAAGAAGAAGGAATTTGATCCTTACAAAAGGGTATTACGGATTTAATTCAAAATACATGCCAATCAGGGCCACAGTTACTGTACATTTGCGCATGCAGGTCTCATATCATTCACGCATATTGGTGGAGCCATGAAGAAGAAGAAGAAGAAGAAGAAGATGAAGAAAAAAGATTGAAGGAAACAGAAAAAGCTGCTGAGAAAAACTCGGTCAATGATGTTGTGTACTTAATATCATGATCATGTCTGTAAGTTTCTTTTTCGATTTAAAGGCGTGGTGTTTGGATCTGTTTGTCGACTGCAATCAATCATACAGAAAAAAAATGAAAGATATAAAGAAATATTTATAGTTATCAGATTGTATATGTTCTTTTTATTAATTTCTTGGTTCTCACTGTTGCAAGGCTGCATTTTATGATGGTTCTTATGTTAATTTCTGTTGTGCTACAAGGTATTTGGTGCATGGAATTTGCATTACAATGTTAATTAATCATTCAGCCGCCACATAAATGAGTCATGTTCGGGCCACTTCTCTTTTTCTTCAGTATTATCTTCTCTTCTATGTAAGTTGAAGGGAAATTAAAATGCACTTTCTGATTATAAAAATGTAAATATGAGACCAAATTGTAAAAATAAGTGACCGGAGTTGCTCAGTGTTTCAAATAAGCGGCGATAGTATATATTTCTCAAAATACGAGACGAAGTGTTGGTCTGAGCGCTTCTTATTATTTAATGAGTATTTTTGGTAAATATGACATTTTTATAATATATTTATTTACAAATTGTACGTGCATAATTTAATCATAATTGTATAAATACAAAGTAATATGTAAGGAATTTTCATTTATAATTTTGTTGATATGTGTCATTTGGTCAATTTAATTAATGAGGCATTTTCTATTAAATATGAACACCTTATAAATTATAATATTTTTACCGGTAAATCGTACACGACTAACTTAATCATTTATAAATAGAAAATAATACATAAGGGGGAATATGTTTTTTACTTGCACAATTTAATTAAATCATAGAAATGTATTTATATTTTGAAATTTTTAGCATAAATATCCATTCAGAAACAATTGAATTTAGAAAACTTATCAAATAGTATATTATTTTATTATTAATAATATTTTGTTTTAATATATGTGCTTTTTTAGTTAACTTTAACGCTTAAAATAATATCAATATTTATGAATTTTTTAGCTAAAATTATTTCTTTAGTCAAATCAAACGGACCCCATAAATCAATTACGGACAGAAATGCATGTATTAAACTATTGATATGAATAATCAAAGAATAAATACTTGAACATACAACGACTATTTGATGAAGATTTCGACTGTTAAGAGTATTAACCTATCACATGCTCCCAAATCCTTTTTAACATTAATCACTGTTTTTTCTTAGCTTCTTAAATCCATCAACCATACGATGATTCATACAATGAAAATAGTCAACCAGCAATAAGAAAATTCGGCGAAAAATTCATGTTTTGCAGCAATCCAGTGGTAATAAGTGCTCATCCACGACAGGTCGTTTCAAAGAGAAGAAAGCAGTAACTGGGAGTCTGGGCTTACCCATGAGAACAGGGGTAATTTAATTTGACATAATTATAATTTTAGAATATAAATTATTATGATTAGAAATTTTAATATGATTTATATTTATTGTAGTTGTTTTTTTAAGTTTGAATAGATGTAAATGAAATTTTAAAAATAAATTACGGTTATTGTTTGATTGATAATAAAAAATTTGATGTAAATATTTAATTAAAATAAAATATTATTATATATTAATAATAAGTAATTAAATAAAATACAAGTAAGATTTAAAAAATTTTATTTTTTTAATTTTTTCTTCTTTTATTTTTATTTTTTTATTTTTTTCTTCTTTTATTTTTATTTTTCTTATTTTCTGATGTAAATACATTATTTTCATGTAACTGATTTTCCACACAATTTCCAATGCAATAATTGTAGTTACATTACAATAATTATATTTACAATTAATCAAACATATATTTTATGTTTACAGTATTGAATATACCTGTAAATGCAATTACAGCTAAACAAACATGCCCTCAAGCATATAACATTTGCAACCTCAAGGCTTCTATAAGTACAATAGATCATTCTGTTTCCGTCGATATATTGGAAAAAGTACATATTTAAGAAACTATCATTTACACCAAAAGCTTCAGGGCACAATCATAATGAATCACGTGCATGAGAAGGAAAGAATGACCAAAAGAGGTACCTTGGCTTGCAAAAGATAACGATTCCATTTACTGATGTCCCTGGTTTCTATAAGTAAAATAATAAACACATGTACAGCTAATGATCTTACATTTGGGAGTAATACGTAAAACCTGCGCTCGTCAGTGCAATTCTTAAGTCGCCGTAAATGAGCTTAACGCCTGCTTCTGAGTTTGAATCAACTGGATAATTCACATCTAAAGCGTATCCAGTAAGCTGATTTAACTCTTGAAATTTGTTGTCATTGGAAGGAAATCCACAGCTTGGTGATGTCTGTTGGCTGTTTTCGAATTGCAAAGCTCTTGGCAGCATATCAGTTCCTGTAAAACTTGCTGACAAAGTTGATATGTACACCTACACAATTAAATAAATAAGAATATACGTCCTATACATTAATACTAATCTGAAAACCCCCATAACACGAAAGAAAATCAAGTGGCATCAGGAAAAATGGTAATATTATATTCATTTTAGACAGATTCATAACGCAGATGCAGTGCAGGTGGTTCCTGATAAACGCCCAATATCCTTCTTCAAATTCCAACATTTTCAGTTGAATTAAATTAAACAAGATATTATCCATGATGAAGGTACACTTAAACAAGAGTTCTAAAAACCTCGGTAGCATCACGCATGTCCATGAGACAAAGGTGATTTTTTATCCAAAGGTTGTAGTTGTTAGAAAATGAAGGTTGCTCTGGTTTCACTGTATTAAAATCTGATCAAAAAATTTCAAAAGTTGGTCTATTACAACAATGCTATACCAGGAAATAACATCATCGGCAGTGTCAATCTTGAAAGCGAAATGGAAAAGAGTGGTTATGGTGATGTGGGTCGCTGCCAATGTTTTAAAGCAACTCTTTTTGTTTTCCAGAAAGGTTATCAGAAACTAGAAATCATCCCACAAAAACATGTGCACTTACTGGGAACTGATTATCGGTAAATAGCATAAAGTGGATAAAGAAATAGTTAGAAATTCAAAGGTATGTAATAGCCTCTGTAATGACCATTCTATCTGTCTACTTTTTAAGAAATCATAAGAAATTAGGGAAAGAGAATTGTTAATTACCATTAACCAATCCTCAATGCTTCCCTAAGACCAAAACTGTAGTGCTGATTCTTCTTGCCAAAACCAGCATTTCCTTTGTGCATCATCTCCACAAATTCATTATAATCTATTCTTCCATCCTGTAAGCAACATTCAAAAACTATATGTAATCATCACATTAAATCGAAGCATTGATAGTTCCTAGTTTGAAATAAAAGCATTACATTATCCTGATCTATTTCTCGAATTATATCTTCTAGATGGATATCCTGTACGCCAAATTCTTCACACGCTTTTTGGAGCTCATCTTGTGTAATGTAGCCACTACCATCTTTGTCAAAATATGAGAAAGCTGCAAAGAGATTGTCTTCCCTCTCTATCTTGTTTAGATGAATTGTTGCAGCAATAAACTCCCCGTAGTCAATAGTGCCACTGTTGTCAAGATCAGCCTGGAGATTCAAATAAGAAATTTTCACGGTGGAACAGCATAACCACACATAAGATTGTAAATAAAGAAAACTATCAGTGTGGCTTGCAATTGTAACGAGTGATATTTGAACCTGTTGAGCTTTGCATCCACATTATTCCTTTTTTTTTAGAATATCATGTCCCTTGGTTACGTGCACATAAATTATTAATCTTCTGACTGTCGTGAGAAGCGTGCAAAGATACTATTTACTACCTTTGCACAACCAGACCTCAACCATCACATGTCATTTAGATACCTGTAGTATCTGGAACGAATGGTATCGACAGGTAATATCTTCATAGTAACATAACTGAAAATATGATAACAGCAAATTTTTTATCTTTACTGGCTTTTAGATAATTATCATACATTCTTCGGATATCGGATTTATCATATTTTGAGTTTTGCAATTTCTGAGACCAAGGTGAGGTATAAATTTGGTTCTGAAAGTCATTTTGTTGCTCACAATTAAACATTTTACTATCCACTAAATTAAAATATGAGGATTGCCAGCTGTGAAAAGTGGACTTGTTACCATGAGTTGAGATATTGTCAATCATGGAAAAGTTTGCAAGTATATCTTCTCCATTCCCCGTGCTTTATAATTCAATTGCATTCCATCGTTCATGCATTATCTATTTCTTCCCCTTGGTGATATGTAAGACTGGCATCCTCATACCACCATGCTTATTCTGCTGTGGTATCTTCAGAATTAGAGTTTTTTTAGTCATTCATGTTGTTTCATGCCATTATGTTGTCATGACAAGGACAAATATGCATACATAATGACCAAGATGGCAACTTACAGATGATTTCAGTGCTTGAGGTACATATACAAATTAAATTAACATACTTTTGATGTAGTTGGCATGGATATGGGTTATGAGGGTTGAAATATATGGAGGCAAGAATGAATTTCATGTCTAACAGAATTAAATCTAACAGAAGAAACTATCTTATACTTACTGCCTCCATTAGAGCCAAAATCTCTGACTCTTTCAGATTGGCACCAGCTCTTTCCAAACCAGATTTGAGTTCTTCATAAGTGATTTGGCCACTATTATCTGTATCAATCATCTTAAACAACTCTTTAAGACCTGCAATTTCATCTTCTGATAACCTCTCGGCAATAACCTACAGAGTGCATTCTGTCAAAAGTTGAAGAACAGAAAAACATATTTCCTGGAATACTTTAAGATTCAACTGTTTTACATTTTGAGAGAAAATGTATATACTTAACATCTAATGATGGCTATGATGAAAAGTACTAGAAATCCAAAATTTATCACTTATCCAATTTGCAAGAAGGCAAGCACTTGCAAAGTTAATGATGTTAAACTTATAAGATGTAAGTAAGAATGACTATACTTACACAAAGGACGAGTAGACAATTGAGATAAGAAAATTGAAACAAAAAAAAAGTAAGCACGAATTTGGTATACTAAATGACTTGAAATAGTGAAGAAAATGTGACATAAGACACAAAAACAACCACATCATAATCAGTTTTTGTATCAATCTTTCTTCGAATGGCTTGCTGATTGCAGTTGGACATGTCAAAAAGGATATCAAAAGTAAAATCACTCGAGGTGAGATTCTTTGTATGGCTGCTAAGACAAGGCAGGGTACTCATATAAAGTTACAGGATTAGGTGGGTAAATGAGGCAGATGCGCAATGCAGCTTATGTCATGGTGCAGAGGTTGATATATCTCATCTTTTTCTAACACGCCCAGTGGCTCGGGAACTCTGGAATGTGGCTAACATGGGTTGGTTGACATGAGAACAGATTGGCATTTTTGGCAGTGTCAGATATGGAGGGTTCAACTAAGCTGACAAAATCTTCAGATCATGTTGAACAAGGACAGTTTCATTTGCTTTTCTTTGATCTATTTGGATTCAATATAATGATGTGATCTTTAAGAGGAAGTAGATGCTATAATAAGAACATTGACGGTCATGCTCGGGCTTTACTTTGGGAATAGAGTACATATGTTTAGACTGTGGTGTTGATGGTTTACAAATCATAGGATTTACCAACATTAAGCATTTATTCTAAATTATAGCAGATGACTGTTGATCTCGAATAGTCATCCTTTTCCTCTTTAAAAGAAGATTCCTGATTAGAAGCAAAAGCTTTTTTGGTAATTAGAAGCGATAAAGCTAAAACACAATTCTAAGGTGCTGGTAAGATAATTGATTACTAATAATCAGGATCTAACCCATCATTATTATTGCAATACACATTACAACATGCAAGGATTAGCATATAAAAAAAGAATACAACGCGCTGAATAAACAAATCAGATATTCATAAGTGATAAATGGGATATAAATTTGCTCTACCCAAAGCAGAAATCAAAGCTTTAATCATCTTGCAAAAAATGTCAACTAGTATGTAAAAGAACTTACCCTAATAGCAATTTTCTTTAGCCTGTTCATTGCAGAAAATTGTTTCAACCGAGTTAACACAGCAGAATCTAAAGGCTTATCAGGAGCTACACCATCAACACGTGCCCAAGGATGGCCTGCAAGATATTGGGGATCCTTCAAACCTTTGTTTACCACAAATTGAAACCGAAAGCTAAAATAAGCACATGGTCATGGCCTCATGGGTATCCAGTATCCTTCAAACTTTGTTTAACACAAAGGGAAGCAGAAAGCTAAAATATATACACAGTCATGAGTATCTGGTATCTTTCAAACACTTTTTACCACAAAGGGAAGCAGAAAGCCAAATAAGCATAAGCCATGAGTATTTAGTATCCATCAAACACTAACATACTTTCTTTTCTTTTCTTTTTGAGGAAGCAAAGCATTAGCATGCTTGAAAATTTGTTAGATCAGTGCTGGTCTTCAACATATTAACTTTAAGAAACTAAAGGGATTCAACTTTCCGTACTACGCTGTGACTAAGTGATTGACATAAGATTCTTTAGCATAACTTTTGAATTTCCATTGGGGAGATCAAGTACATGGGATTGACTGTTCAACACAACAGATTTTCGTAGTCCTCAGGATTTTTTGGTGAAATTCCAATAAAAAACTGATTCTGATTAATACTTAAACAAGAAACTGAAAAGATAAAGAAAAGGAACAAAAATAACTCTTCTAATTAACAACATACATAGGACTTCATGGGCTGTTAAACGTTTTTTGGGATCTCTTACAAGCATCCTCCGAACCAACTCTTTAGCGCTCTCCGATATAGTAGGCCAAGGATCTGATGTGAAGTCAAGTTCACCTCTTAGTACTTGCTCAAATATCCCTTGTTCTGTTTCTGTTTTGACAGAAAAAAAAGAAGAATTGAAATCATTCCCCGTTCTTAAGCACTATATGCAGATACTGAAACTAGAAGGATAATCAAATTACTAACCATCCCAAAATGGAGGGATCCCACTTAATAATATATAGATTATCACTCCAGCACTCCAAACATCTGCTTCAGGTCCATAACGCTTCAGCAACACTTCTGGGGCAACATAATATGGACTTCCAACAACATCATTGAATATTTCACCTGTGAGCAAATATTCCATTGTGTCCATCGGATGCTAAAAGAACTACCATGTTCATTGTAGTAAAAGAAAAGAAAATTGCTAAATGTGGGTTAAAATAACAAGCCAAAGAATTATTAAAGTGATCTCCTCCATGTTACACAGATGTCGAATAATTATGCGTCATACAAAAACTATATCTACAGATATTTCAAACTAGCTTCCAAGAACTGCGACTTGGCCTCAGGTTTTCTCTATTCGTAAGTGAAAAGAAAATTCTGATTATGCTTGAATCTTAGCAAATGCTTTTTTTTCAGCTACTAGTGTCGCTTATTCAACAAAAAGAATTTGGGTAAGCAACAAGAGCACAACATTCTTCGGACAGTTGAAGCAACTAGAAGCTACTCCTCTCATAGAAAAAACATGAGAAGCTACTACATGGTGCATGCAAGCAAAACCAACTTAAGAAAGTTCAAAAAGATTTTGGGTAAGCAACAAGACAACATCCTTCAGACTGTTGAAAACATGAGAAGCTACTACATGGCACATGCAAATCAAAACCAACTTAAGAAAATTCGAAAAGATTATGCATAAGCAACACAACAATGTGCTTCCGACAGTTGAAAACATGAGAAGCTACTACATGGCACATGCATCGCAAAACCAACTTAAGAAAGTTCAGTCGCTTTCAGGCGAAAGGTTAATTTCCAAAATTCTAAGATCTCTATGCCACGTTAATAAGATGCACATGTCAAAACTATTCCTACAATAAAATTTTCAATTTTAGCAGGCTGAACTAAGTTTATTCATAAGTTCTGAAAAATAAAGAACCAAATCTAGGTAACGTCCCTAGTGCAAAAATTAAGCAGTATAATTAATACATTAGTCTTCTTTTTCTTCTAATGCAAGGGAATTCTGCCAAAGACATTGTTCACAAAAGTTGTAACTGTTAAAACTAAGTTGTTTAACATGAATCCATTAGTAAGCAGATTTCACAGCAAAAGGAATTATATGATACATAAACAACAGTCGAACCTGGCTTGAAGAATATGGATAGCCCGAAATCAATGGTCTTGAGCGGCGACTCCTCCTTCTGGTTGACAAAGAGAAAGTTTTCCGGCTTGAGATCCCTGTGCATGACTCCAAGGGAATGGCACGCTTCCACGATGCCCACGATCACCCTCGCGAGGTCGGCGGCGGCCTTCTCAGAGTAATGCCCCCTCTGGATGATCCTGTCGAAGAGCTCACCGCCCGCACAGAGCTCCATGACCAGGTGCACGGCGACCGCGTCCTCGTACGCCCCCACGATGGTGATCACATTGGGGTTCCCCGAGAGGTGGTGCATGATCTGGATCTCGCGCCGGACGTCCTCGACGTCCTCTTCGTTGACAAGCTTCCGCTTGGCGATCGACTTGCAGGCGAACTCCTTCCCCGTCGTCTTCTCGATGCACAGGTACGTGGTGCCGAACTGGCCCTGCCCGAGCTTGCGCCCTAGGCTGTAGATGTCCTTGAGCTTGTCCGTCTTGCGTCCTAAGACGGAATCGGCCATGAGGCCAGCGCTCGACACCCGCTTCACATGGTGCGGTTTCTTTGCACCGGGTCCCGCCGCGGCCTCAGAAGAAGGCCCAGGAGCCCTCGCTGGGGACGACGAGGCCTCCGGCGGCGGATGCGACGGAGACGACGGTTGCGCTGCCTTGTGGAGGTCGGTGTCCGAGATGGTGACGGGGTCGGGGGCCTTGTCGGCTGCGGGGAGCTGGGGCGCGGTGGAGGAAGCGGTAAGGGCGGCGTCGTCGGGTGAGCGGCCGGCGCGAGAGAGGAATCCGGCGGAGAGGGCCTGGAGGAAGCCGCCGCGGCCGATGGTCGGGCCGATGCAGTTGTTACCCATCCGGGAGAGAAAGGTGAATCCTCAAGTCCGACGCATTGGCCTGGGCGGTTCCCGGCCACAAGGAGAGCAGAGACTAGCGGAGGAACGCCGGCGGAGGACCGGCGGCAGGAGGAATGGCCGGACGAGATTGCCTGATAAATTTGAGAGGAACGCAGGTGGTGGTGGTGGTAGCGTGCGAGGGACGAAGCAGGTGTTATTGGATCACTCCCTCGGGGGCACAATTGAATGAAACGCGAGTATGAACTCGAACCAACCTTTTTTTTTCGGTAATTGAACTCAACTAATTATTATTGTAAATTTGTAATGTTTTCGGTAAAAAAACAATAAGGAGTATATTTTGCATTTGTATTTTGACATATAATTCGAATCATTAATTTAAAATTAATGATCAAATTTATCCAATTAAAATAAAAAAAAAGTAATTTTAATTAAATAAGATTTGACTATTGTGCTTAGATAATATATCAAACGAGATATAATGCAAATTATTATGCATCTTTATTATATATATATATATATATATATTAATTATGATGTATGGAATTTATAAGTTAATAGTTTCAAATTTAAAACTCTGTGAAATACATTGAGGTATTCTCCTTTTTTAACATATCCTAGTAATATTAGATATCTCTAAGAAAAAGTTTTGTAATATATGTAAAGTACGTATTTATATTCATTCATTAACCTAAAAAAATAAGGACCTGTTTGAATTATTTGACAAATTTTATCATAAGTTTTAAATATTATAGTAAATCATTTTTTTTCAAAAAGTGCTTTACTACGTATTAATAAACCAATGAAAAAAATTCGTTGAGTGTTTGGATACATTCTCAAACACTTTATAAAGTAATAAATTATAATATTATTAACTTTTTTATGCATTGTAATGTAAAATAGTAATATATATACATATATACACCTTTAATGGTCAAATTATAAAAGAATAAAATTTCACAAAGTAGCTTACTATGTTTTATAAATCTAGAAAGAAAATAAAGTTGACCATTTGGATGAAAAAATATACACAGTAAAAATATAAAAAATATTAAAATAAAATATGAACACATAAATTATGATGAAGAAGATAGATGAAAAGAGCTTTATAAGATAAGGAAATGGATGTTAATTGCATGAAGGAAAGAAGACAGCAGCAACTTCACTTCGTTGCAGCAAAAGGGACGCATAAGAAATTGGAGCAAAGTGAAGCGAACACACAAAAAATACGTAGCGAATTCGGAAGTCGAAGTTAATTATTTTTTTCGATAATTTGGTGTCATTATGTTGTTTTACCAACCACTGAAAATTGGTGTCAAACACCAAAACGTAAAAAAATTCGTCAACAAAAAAGAAAACAACATATGTTGATTAAATTCTTTAAATTTACTGCATATCCAAATTGGCTCTAAAATGATTTTATAATGCTGACCGGAGGAACAGTGGGATTCGCAGTGAGTCCTTTGTTAAATTATATTTTGCTTTTTTAAGTTAAAAGTGAAAAGGGCCCTTCCCATAAAGTGGCTTATTGATTTATTTAAAAATGCAAAAAAACATAGTAAATATTAGTTTAGTTTTTTCATATTTTCTTAAATTAATATATACAAATAATTTGTTAACATTAAATAAAAAAATAGCAATGAAAGTAACTTTTTACTAAATAATTAATCATATCAAAAAGAAATGTATTCACAACTTATATATATATCATTTGTCCAAATTTAACGTTTCAGAGGCAATGTTCTGCCCTTGGAGGCCATTATGTGCTTAACACAACTTAAATTTACTTTAGACTTTAATTATTAATCATATGTTTTGTAAGATGCTTAATAGTATCGCCTAATTATGATTGTTTATGTTATCTTGTTATATTTTTAACTAATCATTATCATACCATTATTATCATTTATTTTCTTCAAACTCAAGGGTATTCGTAGCTATTAGCACTCATGATGTAATATTAAGAATAGAGAGAAAAGCTCTAATAAAATTGTTGATTTTAGAAATTAAACTCAAACAAAATTCAATTTGTCAATTTTGGAACACTATCCTACTAATCAACTCAACCAAATCTAATTAATTAAATTTTAGCAAAATCAATATGAAAGCACGAGATTGAAATAACTATGAACCCATTAGAGCTAGTTAGTTACCAACAAAAGTTGGGGACTCATAAGTAGATGTCAAATTTGAACTCCATGTATATGCACGCAAGCACATGTGTAAAGTAGTAGTGTTGTGCTTTCGTATCAAAACAAGCAAGAAGTAAGAGAATTTCTGACGAAGTTCATTTTTCTAAGTTTTTGTAATTACACTTAGCTTATTGATATGATTCTCAGAACTATCACATAAATTTATTATTTAGTTGTAACAGAAAATCTATAAATAATTTGTCAATTTTGTAAAAAAATTGAAGTATATAATATATATAAATAGTATACCTAACAAATAAATATTGATTTTTTCTCCCTCATTTCACAATTTGAGTTTTGGTTTTCTTATAGTGTCAAAGCTTAGATCCGAAAATATGAGTAGCTTATCTTCGAAGAATTATCATTTATTGAGAATCTCTTTTGTTTATATGATTGATGACCCCTTGAACTCTCTTGTTGCATATACTATATTTTCATCAATTCAATATGGACATAAATAAACTATGGGATAATTTGCTAATGTTGTTCATAGTGGAGTTTCATTAGAGTCTATAATTTTTTGATCATTTTTTCTTGATGCATATGGAGCAATTACTTTATCTTTTTGGACCTAATAGTATGAAGGTAGAAGTTTTATTTGTTATTTCTCTTGTTTCTCCAAAACCTTTGGTAGACTGAAATAGGTTATTGAATCAATATAATTTTTATAATAAAAAAATAATATAACACATTGTTTATATCATATTTGGGTTTTATTACTTTATTATTACAATAAACTACTCTATTTACACGAGCGATGCACGGACATTACTAAAATAATTAAATAATATAATTTATATAATTAAGTATATATCTTTAAAAAATTGATCGAAAAAAATTAAGGACATTAAATTATAAAATGCTTGAAGATTGGAAAAGAAATTATAAAATATTAATGTAAAAATAAAATTTTGGTTTAGATTTTTGTGCTCAATTTTTAGTTAAACACTGTCATTATTATTAAAATTTGATATTTAATATTATTATTTATAAATTTATAGTTTAAATATTTTTTATATGTAGTTTGTTTTATTTGTCTATAACATACATCTTCTTATAAATTTCGTCTTTCTTATATTAAAAATTTTATAAATAGAAAGTAATATTTTTTCTATCTAATTTGTGTACTTTTTTTACCTTAAAGTAATAATTTTTCTATCTAATTTGTGTACTTTTTTTACCTTACCTCACCTTATATAATGTATTATGTAATATGTTACAATGAATTTTAAATTTGTATAAAATAATCATGCATTATCTAAATCATTTCTTATTGAAGCCTAATAACTAAACATTTTCTTTTATTTAAAAGCTTTTATTATTTGAAAACTAATATTAATATAAACTTTATTTATTTGAAAAACATCAGTTATATACTTTGATCCCTAATTTTATCAAAGCTTTATTTTTATATCACACAGAAATGCTATTTAAAGATATGCTACACACATTGCCTTCATAATAAATATTTATTATAATTTGATCAAAGCACATAATTGGTGTCCTATTATTTTATTATTAATTAAATAAACTATATTATTAATTTTGAAATTTTATAGACAAAGTTAATTTGAAAATAATTCATCAATTTGTGTGGAATGTTTTATTTTATATATTAATTTCCAAATAATAAAAAAATTTACAACTTTTAAATTTTAGTTATTTTTTATATTTTTAAAGATATTTTTATAATTAATAAAATTACTTTTAAATTTTAAAAAAATATTTAACTAAAATATCTAATTATTTTTTTATTATACATTTTTATTCGAATATTAAATCATAATTTATCTATCTAATTAATTAATTTTATATAAGTTTTTGCATCCCGACAATATGCACGAGAATTTAAAAAAAAAGTTCACCGTCTAGAAAATCATTATAGAGTCATTATCTGAAATTATGAAATTAATTATTTGTAGATATTTGTCAAAAGAAAATATATTTCTAGGTAGATCTTGTGGTACATGAATCTCTACTGGATATTTGCCATGTGAATAATGTCAGAATAGGAGCTCTATTAACGTAAGTAAAGCCAAACATGCTAAATAAATATTGTGGCTAAAGTGAATTAATAATAATCTAATCAATATTTCGTATTTTATAAAGATGCCTTGAAGTCGAAAAAGTAAAGTTACAGACAAAATCAAGCTTCCAATTGCAAATAAAATTTCTTTTATCATATTTACTTCTCATGCATCAAACATAATATTCTTTTAATTCTTAAATAACTTGAGAATAATAATACTAAATGAATAATAATTCTTATTTCATATAGTTTAAACCTCCAATCAAACACCACATATATGTATGAAAGCCGCTAAAGACCGTAACTTTCTTTACGTACGTCGGTACCATAGGCGGAGCCAAGGGGGTGCAAGGGGGTTCATTGGCACCCCCTGGACTCCATTAAATAGTTTTAGTAGTAGTTGAATATGGATAGAGCTCAACCAAATGTAAGATGAGGTCTCAGGTTCAATTCTCCTTAATTGCACATTTTTTTTTCTTTTTATCTTTTCCCTATACTTAATTTATCTTTCTTATTTTTACTTTCTTATTATTTATTATTTACTTTTATTCAAAATATTATTTAATGTACTCTTTCATAATATATAATTTACTTATATTATATTAATATTTATTCATTCATTAATAGTATTATTTATATGTACTATATTATACATTTCTCCTTATTAGTCTATAATTATATCATAATAGTCTATTTATTTATTTTATTACATGCATACTTCTATTTTCTTATTATTTATCCTTTAGTTTTACTCAAATATTAGCTCATATTATTTCAAAATTATATATATATATATATATATATATTACTTATTAGTCTATGACTATATCATGCATATCTACTTATTATTCTATCATATGTATAGAAGTATATGTTTTATGCAAACATATATCAATATTGTTATTTTTTATTATTTTATTTAATTATGAATTAGTATTATAATATTATATCCATATTTTTAAATATTCTCACTCTTTTTCTTTCTACTTTTTAGTTTTTAAAATAAAAAATAAAATTGATGTAAATATCTTTAATTATATTATGTTGTACAAAAAAATTATTAAAATTATAATTTAAAATATAAATTAATATTTAAATATTTTTTTAATTATATAAGTAATTGTGCATCCCCTGAATAAAATATCTGGCTCCGCCATTGGGACTCGGTATGTATATATAGAATTTTGTGTATAATGTTGACACTATGGAAGAAAGCATAAAGGAATTTTCTTGGATACTGGTGTTGGAATAAGAAAAATATTGAAAGTTTATTATATTCAAGATTAATGATCTAAAGAAAGCAGTAGTATGATTACTTCTACATGAGTAGGAATAATATAATATAACAAACTAATTAAACGTAATAATAATAACTTTCAAACTTAATTATATCAAAATAATTTAATTTAAGCTAATAAAAATACTTAATTCATTCAAGCACAAAATAAAAATATTATCTATAAAAGATGAGCAACATTTTTTCTAAGTTAAAATAAATTCAGTTATAATTTACGGCGCTTCACAAATATTTATATATATTTTTTATTTGAAATCTGTCAATATATTTTAAATTTTATCGATTTATCTTATATTTTTCCTTAAAATACTATTTTAAAACCCTAATAAGCGACGAGGAATGAACGGATTTTGACAAAATTGGAGTGGAACAAAAATCTTCAAACTCGAGAAGCTCTTTACTTGAAATCGAGGAGGAGAAATCTGACAATAAGCTGTTCATCTCTTACCTCCATTTTTTTTTTCATAGGAAGACCTTGCAAAATGAACGCCACAGTCGTGGCATATATTTTTAATATTATATAACAGAATTAATAATTATGTTATGATACATACGATGAAACGGTCTAATTGGATTTAGACTTGACCATGTACCGCTCGATGATGCATGCTTTTACGCCAAGCATATACAAGTTGCAAATATATTTACAACTAAAAGTCCAAATTCCTTAATAGAGGAAAAAAATATCTAATATTGCCCACGGTTTGAAATTCGTAATTTAAGTTAGTAATGGAGTTTGACCATTTCTATTTTCGATATATATATATATAAATAAATGTGCTACTTACTTAAGTAAATAATATTATACTATTTATCTTATCTATTATAAGATATTAGATATATGATGAATATGAGATTTTTTTTAAAATAGTTTATTGTAAGTTTTAGATCTATTATATATATAATATTTTAATCAAGAGTGGTTAGCACAGATGACTAACGGGTCTTGCCTCGGGTTGAGAGACGAGGGAGCTAGTAGCCCCGAGTTCGAACCCCGGAGTCGCCACTTTGATCAAGATTTTAGATTCTTTACCCGCACACGTCCGAACACCGAATTAGTCAGGTGCTAATAGCCCCGGATTACCGATGGGTCACAAGACCGTGATCGAATATATATATATAATATTTTACGATTAATAAGATAAGTAATACGATATTACTACTTAAATAGATAACACTTCATTGAATCCACATATATAAAAGATTGTAGTAAGTGAATTATTTGTGTAAGCGAGTATGATTGTGTATGACATAAAATCATATAAATTATGTTATCATCATGATACAAGGAATAAATCTTGTAAAAAAACTCCAACTTTTTATATTTGTTGTAAATAACTTAATTTTTTATCTAAAAAATTATCAAAGTTTAAATGTTAATCTCTTATATATTTCACTAAAATTAGATCATTAAACATTATTTTCACAATTATTGTGTGCATAATTAAATGTTATGTGACGTACTTATTATTTTTCTAACTCGTTATATCTACACATTAATATTAAACATTATTTTAGATATATAGTCTAAAACTTTTGTTAATTTTAAATATAATAAAAGTCATATAAATAATAAAATATTAATAAATTGTTCTAATATAAAAATTTTTATATGTCATCTACGTGGAAAATATTGCATTAACATTTAACACTTTTTTTCCCAACAAAATTATAACAATAGGTTAAATTTATAATTATTCTAAATATTTATGATTTTCTAAATGAAAATAAAAATTCAAATTAAGTTTTTAGCTGATATGAAAGTTTAAGCTTTTCTTTATAATTTACCTACGACTAACTAATTTTCACGACTATTTTTACTTACATTATCTACTTTGTTCCTTGGACGTTAAAGAAGATTTTCAAATGTCATAATTAACAAGGATTGTGTATAGGGATAGCACCCAATCCTCTTCGAAGCGAAGAATATATCTTTCGCTCTAACCCTATCGACTCGCCCTGCACCTAAATTCCTGGAGCGAGAAAATTAAATTCTTCTACACCCCGTCTCGTAGATCACCAAACCTTCACAGAAATCTCAATTCTTCGAGGTTTAAAAAAAATAAAAGAAAATATATCAAAAATCATAAATAAGTAATATTTATAAAAATATCATAATATCCATATATGTATTTAAAAATTATAATATATATTTAAAAATAAATACTTATACATACTACTTAAATAGTATTATACTAATATAATTAATTATAAAAAATATTATATATATATATTAAACACGTACGATGATTTGGGATGTGCGGGGCATGGGCTCCCCGAATTGAGGTGCGGGGACTACGTCCCCCATCCCTATTTTCGTAGGTAAACAATTCCTCTTGACCCCTGATCGGAGATTTTCACGAGATTCTTGAATTTCGAAGAATTTTGTTATTCTTAGACATTTAAAATATGTCTAATCGAGGACCAATTTGAGAGTAAGGCCGGTTGAAATACCAATAATTTAATACCACTTAATTCTTATTAGTTATAATTTATTTAAATAACACCAAAAGTAAAAATAATCGACAATACGAATATTTGTGTCATCTTCATTTTCATCACTTATTATTTGTGTATCACTTAATAACTCATAACACTTAAATGCCTATTTACCTCGTCCATCATTATTTTTTTTTATTTTGATTTTGATGCAAGTCTCGTTCTTTTCACTGAAGAACATGCATAATTGATTTTTTTATTCGTGCTTCGAAAATAATTATATTCTATGACGCACCAGATTAGTAGTTTTGCATATAAAAAGTTGAAAAATATTAAATAAAATATTGATTTTTATTTATATTAAAAAACATCACAATATCATTAATTTTAAAATCTGAGAAATTACAATATAATTTCGCATTAAATCCCTCGAAACTGCATTGTGTCAATCCCGATAGTTATAAGACATGGACCACAACATTAAGGAAATCCATGTCCTTGTTAATTATATATGATATTTTTTACTGTTTAAGTTCCATTTAATTTAAGTATCAATTTTTTTTAAAAAAAAATTATTCTTTTGGTTGCTATAATAATTTTTAAAGTTTCGCCTCGATATCTATATCATCTCGAATTACACATCTAATTATGATTAATGAGAATTTCAATAAAGATATTATATATTTAGATAGACTCAAATTTGATATCTCTTTAAACGAGCAGCTGCTTACCCCTGACCCCAATCCTATTAGTTATATATCATTTTATTAAGGGCATATATATAATTATTATTTCTTTCTCACAATGAAAATAATTATTTTTTCGGTGAATAATCTGTGTTCAGAATTATTAATATTTGATGTCGGGCTCGAGCGGCTACCTTGAAAAAAATTGATGATTTATCAATCCGAAACATATATTTGCTAATTTAATATGCCAATCAAATTTAATTATGAATATGGTCGTCGTATAATAATTGTCTTCACTATATTATATATCATAATAAGACTGGGGATGGATAAAGATCGCATAATAAATGCGAACTTTCTCATTTTTTTCATATCACAATCTTCGATATTTTAAATTTTGACCACTGCGGCTACATTAAAATTTCATTTCAAAGGAAATTTTGTTTTAAGTAGCATTTTTCATTTGTTATATTTGTTTTGAACCAGAAAATATACTAAAAGTTATATTAATCGTTCGTATAACATCAGAGAAAATGTCTTTTACGAAAATAGTTTTTCTAAAAAAAATGTTAACAAATACATTTTTTTTTACAATAACTGTTTCTAGTCGCAAACATTGAATAATGAGAGTATTTCTTGTCTGAAAAGTTCACCGTCATCAGTCATCACGTATTACGAGTAGAAGTTAGTTCAACTGATACTTGATAGCATATCCGTATAAGAAAGAGATGGAAATTAATGAATCAGTGACGCTGAGATTGACAAAAAACAATAAAGCAATAAACAAAAAATTAAAACATCAACATGTATATATGCATGCATCTGGTTGCAGTCAGTGAGTATACATTGCGTCAAAGGAAACAAGACCGTTTAAATTAATCTCGACGACAAACGTACATACTTTGACTCTGATTTTAATAGTTTTATATGTTGATCATTGGCCAAATTACTCATTTTTTTATTGAACTTAATTTGGTCAGCGACGGTGATGCAATTTTTATGTAAATATGTAACCGATGGGTTGATTAAAAAACTTGTAGCGGCCGTAAATAGAAGACAATGCATACACATCAACTTGCACCAGATATAGATATATATAACACGTTTGGACCGTTTACAATTTCATGTTACATGTCATATTGGTTATATTGTCCTGTACAAGTATTCATTTCCAAAACGAGTCTAATGATATTAAATTATACTAAATTCCTAGATTTACCCATTTTCAGATTAAATGTAGTGTCAATATATACAATAACATAAGAAGTACGAAATTGACTCTAGTACAAAAGTACATGTTTTACCTCACAAATTTGAACTCAACTGATAGCGCTTATTGAACTACAAAAAAGTATTCATAATATCAGATACACAAAAAATGTCACTGGATGATTCAACTTTAGCACTCCAAAATTCCAGTAGGCTTTATCTTCCGGAGAGTTACGAGGGAAAGAACTTCACCAAACTAATTTGTTGTCGAGTTCAAGCATAAAAATAATATCTCGATCAAACTGGACGATTTCAAAAATTGAATTTATGATTATTAATTCCTGATGATCTAATCAGGCTAATTAAGGATGTCTCTTTTGCCACTTATAAATTCTTAGTGTTATTTTTTGTTAAACCATTTTATTCCCTATCTTTATTGTCTAACTTTTTACAATATATAAAATATTATACAAAATAAGGCTAAAATAATAATGTGGCATTAAAATTTGAGAAGTGATGTTAATGAAATCCACTAATTAATTTTATCAACAAAATATTATAATTGACCATATAATACACATTTATTTTGTATTTCAAAATTTATATTTTACATTTTTTTTATAAATTATCCGAACCCGTCCAAAGCTAGGCTTACCCAATTAAAATTATAAAATATCAAAATTAAGGTTTTCCTCTCATTCAATAATCTCTTTAGAATTTGAATATCATAATTTGAACCCTTTTAAATTTGCTTAGCAATTGCATGTTTTACACTCTTTTTTTTTTTCTTAACAAGTGCATGCTTTGTTTTACTTAGAACATATTTGAACATGCTATTCTTGACCGTACGTAACACATATGTGAATATGAGGTTGCAGCTTATTTTCTAAAAGTCAAACACAACCCCCCATATTTATGCCACAATTGACCGAGGACCTCTGACTTATCTGCCCTTTCCAAACTAACTCCATCAACGCGCACGCCCACTTGCGCATATCGTCGAACACCGTGCACCCCTATATATATGCCCATCGGCAAGAGGCCGATGGAACAGTAAATAACATACAAAGCTCAAACCGTCGACATGGCGCCCCCAAGAAGAGAGCTCCAAGGTCCGAAGCCTCCACCGCTCACAGTGAACAAGGGCTCATGGAAGGTTAAGAAGAACGTACCAGTAGCGCCCTCCTCCGGCGCCGCCGATCCGAGGAATCCGGTGATCATCTACGTGCGCACCCCGAGGATCATCCACGCTACCCCTCAGGAGTTCATGAGCTTGGTTCAGAGCTTGACGGGGAAGGATTCGCGTCCCAACAGATGCTCTTCTGCTTCTTCTAATAGATCTGGTGTAAGTAGGCTTGTTGAAGTTAATGGGACTAACAGCGGTAATGAGGAAGTAGGGCGGTGTAGCAGCAGCAGCAACTCCGGCGGCGAGGTGGACGTGGATCCGCTGCTGCTTACGCTCGGCCAAGTGCCCTTCACGTCTTCCGATCCGTCGATCATTTCTCCCAGCTTTTTATTTTGCTCGCCGACGACGAAGAGATTGCTGCAAGAATTTAGCACATTGTTATAGGATTCGGATGCCCTTTGTGAACCATGCACGAAGGAGGATTGATGGTGATATGTATTATTTTCTTTCATTACTTTGATTACTCGATTGATTGATTGGTTATTATAATTACGATTTATAAATATACGCGGGGAATGTATAAAAAAACATTTTTTTTATTATCACGCAATTTTTTTAATATAATATTATTTTATCCTTTTTATATATTTTAATTATTAATTGATGTTTAATATTGTTCCTCATCTTATTAATTTCATGTCCGATTTAAGCAAGCAATAAACTAATCAAACTCGAAACTATTAACTTAACACAATTTCATTAATTATGTCAACTAAATTATTTTTTTATTATCAACTTTATTATTATTATTATTATTATTATTATATATATATATATATATCTGACATAATATAAAGTCATAGTAGAAAAAAGTACTTTCTCTAAAATTGATTATTGATGAATTCTTTTACTTGTTTTTTTCTCAAAGTTTTTATACGTGAAAGCAAATTTTTGATCGTTTTATTCAAATACATCAGAATTAGTTTTTTTTTTCAATAATTTTTTTTCAAACACAGCCATGAGATTAAAAATTTATAAATGGCAGTAGAAAAACACCATAAATGCTCATTTATCTTTTGTAGAGAAAGATCCATTAGACTACATATGTAATTATTTTGGGATTTACTCATCCATTTTCCTTTTTATCCATCTACAATTTTCTTTTCATATTTTTTACATTAATATTTTTCCACTACACATCCCTCCTCCAATTTTATATCTTTCTTGTGAGTTGTCTTTGGTTATGAAAACAATATTTTCACATAATATTTTGATATTAATGATGCATAAAAAATAGGATTTTTTCTCTAATGCCCTTGAATTATACGTTTTTTTTTCAATTTAAAATTAAACTATCAACTTATAAACTTTAGTCTTTGATTACTAAATCCTTCCATAAAATTTCATAAAAAAATGTTTGTTTATTTTTCTAATAAGTATAAAATAACAATTTTACCCCTTATTTATTTAATATAAGAAAATTCATCTTATGATTATTACATAACAATTACTCTTTATTTCATTGCTCTTTTTATTTTTTCCCTATTGTTGTGTTAAAGAAGTAAAAATAAAATGATATTTCATAATTATTAAAAAATACCATAATTTGAATTAAATTAAAATTTGTAACTTTATAATTTAGAGTTAAATGCAAAATAAATATAACTGAAGAGATGCTAAAATAAATAAACCAAGGAAATACTATTTTATATATTATTCAAACTAAAGCTAATATGAAAAAAATTAGTTCTCTTGAATTTATTGATCCGAATAATGTGCTCAGACTCTTTCCATTATTGATAATTTTAAGTTTCACAATATTTGTTGTTGAATCTAGGATCCCGAGTGTTTTGATGATCACAAATTTGTAAGATAACAGGATGTATTCAAGTTCAGAGTAGTGGTCGACATGAGTTGAAGGAATGGACGACATGTGCACACGTAATATATATCAGAAGAACTACATGTGTGCAGTGGTCGTCCTAAGCATATGAAGGTTCGACCAACATTAAAGGGAGAATACATGTGAAGAGCAAAAGCATGGAGTATATGAAAAGAGATCAGAGGTTAACTGGTCGACCAGTGATGAAGAAAGGACGACCGGAGTAAAAGGCTGAACTGAGGAGGTTGCCCGATGTTAAGGAATGGGCGACCCCAAGATAACACCTTTCAAACACAAGGTTGGGAGTGGTCGTCCGAAGGGCTCAGGATGGAGACAGTGGACGACCGGCGGACTGCCAAGACTGAGGGTGGTCGTCCAGAGGGCTCAAGATGGAGACAGTGGAC
>LTAE01005102.1:0-19037 GCA_001647135.1 Pontederia paniculata | reverse complement strand
CCTCACTCCAAGTGAGCTACCATGCATGTTCTAAATGCACATGCATGATGTATACATATATCATGATAATTTCTCAAAATAGTTTCTCAAATTAACTTAGATTATCCTTTCAGGTTTATGGCATACAAGCATAAAAGCCTCAATTATCGATATCTGAATAACACATCATCCATAAATCCTGAGATATATATCATATATTTGTGTTCATTTTTAAAATATTTATGTTTCTTTCACTTTTATATTTGAACGATAATCTTTTTTCATCTCATTTAATCCTAAAACATAATTAATAAAATAATTGTATTTTTTTTCAAGTAGGTAATATTATTTTTAATTAATTAAAAAATATCTTCTACACTCATATATTTTTTTAGATACTGACTGATTTCAGAAGCATTTAATTAATTTCACATTGGAGGGTAACAATTCTCTCATACTCTAAAATCACAAAAAAATAACATAATAAAAAATGATAGCTAAATGGCGGCATTAATATATTTATTTCTTTTCTTCTTTTTGTACAAGAAAATGTCAACGCCCATGCGTCATTCCGACTTGTCCAATTTTCTCACATTCTCGCAGCAATTCATTTGTCATATTTTTTTTCCGGATGTCCTCCAATATAATTTCCAAACAAACAATTAGCCACACTTAAATAATAATAATAATAATAATAATAATAATAATAATAATAATAATAATAATAATAATAATAATAATAATAATAATAACATGGGTTGTTGCTTTGCATGTCTTAAAGCTCCAACAACGACAATTCAATTCCATATACATCATGAAATATGTGAAATTGTTTCTTTACAGTTACATGAGAGACCATAAACTTACTACACAGGAACAAAAAGCGAACAAAAGAACATTTTAGTTCTCAATCACATTATATTGAGCCCTTTTTTGTTATGTTGCTATGAGTCAATGTAAAAAGAAAATAGAATCTCCAATAATTCCTAAACTTTAGGATGAAAATAAAGAATAAAAAACAATATTTTCTGTCCTCTTTAAGTGTTCAACATTCAACAATAAAGTTAGGTCGTAATGTGGTGTGGTGGGCAAATACACAGCTACTCATGTCTGCCACCACAAAGATCCAATTCCATAGTCATTGCTCATTAGGTTTGGCCAAAAGTGTAGGCATCATGACAACCTCAAGGTTCATCTTAGTTTGACATAATTAAATATAATATCTGTTATGTTCTAGAATTATATTAATATAAGGAATACCATATTTTAAAATGTGTTGCTTAACAACACTTTTGAATTCACACTTGATAGAACGTCAACCAAACATACATCATCTTAAATTCATTTATAAAGCTGAAGTATCATACTATTTTTTTAGAATATAGTAATTTATACTAAAAGTCATAATACTGAATCTTAAATATTTCCCTAGTTGTAATTAATCACGAGTATCATATATAAAAATTCAATTCACTGCCAAATTGGAGTTGCAATTTTGAATCAATAATAAACAATACATAATAGATTAATATAGTTAAACCACAATTTTATTTTTTTTATAAACGATGCATCTCCTCTGCAACTAGACTTTTGTGGCCAACAACTATTTTGTCCCACTAACCATCAATGCAAACCGAGACCAACAGAGTACTTATTTTGGATACAACTGGACCAAATATAATGATGACCAACAAAAAATAATCTTGAAGTCCAAGAGAGCCACTCTAGTCAAGGTGCATGACTGCAGGGCACAACTAATTAAAAGCATCACTTTCCATTGTGCCATCATCACCACAAAAAAAACATTAAAAAAAAATCAAAGTCTTATAAAGGCATTAATGCCACCTTTACTCACAAGTTCTCCAACCAAGTCTTATAGTTAAATTATTAGTCAATTAATTAATTAATTAATTAGTTAATGTGCTTTGCCCAAAAAGTTGTAATTATTATAATTGTATATATAGAAATTAGACCATCATGTTGGTAAAATTCCAAATATGGAGAATGGTTCAGGTCACAACATAACTTTGAATCACCCTTAACTTTTGAATGGGACTCCAATCTAATCCAGGGCTTATGTACTTAGGAGAGGAAAACAATAAATCTATTATACTTATAGATTAATTATGTAACTATTCTCAAATCATGCATCACACATGCCCAGTGACATACCCCCAATGCTACAATGAGTCTACACGGCCTTTAGGCTCCTGTCAAGGAATAATATTCAGATCCTGCTTGTGGCCTTCAAACTCATCATTTGGTATTCATTTAAATTCAAACTCAGCTATTAAACATGTGAGAAAAAAATTAACTCTTGAATTTATAAAAAAAATAATATATGATATTTGCTAAAAATATGTCCATGCGTCAAAACAAAATGTAATAAATATAAATGGGCCTCGATGAGAGTTCATGGTACTCCAATATAATATCGATAAAATGGACATACAAAAATTCATAAAAAATAAGTTAATGACAAAAAAAAAAAAAGAAAAGATATAACTCATCTGCTTCGATCTTTCACATACATCATCTTAATTATTTTTTTCTTTTTAATGTTCATGAGCATGTAACGAGTGAATCATCACTCCTCGATGAGTATCATCTCATTCACACCTATAAAAATAATATAAGAGGGATGAGTTGAAGAGCTTAGTAAGAATAAATATTTCACAAAATAAGAAAATTAGAAAATAAATTTGGATGGAAATCAAATATCAAACTATCACGCTCCGAACCCGATGCCCGAGACGCGGCAAGGTGTATTATGACATTTTAAATTCAAACTCTAATAATCAACGATCAATATAGTAGACCAACGACTCAAAATAAATTAAATATTGAATTTTTTAAAAATTTCAGCATTGACCTTTGCTAAAAATTAGTCCATGTAATATATACATGTATAATGGGCCAAGTCCGAATCATATGAACGAAGTAGAACAAAAAAAAATAAAAGTAAAGTGCCAAATGCCACAACAAGGAGTTCACGATACTCCGACAACATAATAACGACTAAACGGGCACAAGGTCGACGAATAGGTAAAGATCCATGAATATGACAAGAATAGATGAGAATATAAATCTACACCTCTCCAAACTCTCACATTCACACACAACTTAATTATTTTTCTTTTTTAGCCCGGTGAGCATGCATAAGAGCTATAACACCAATCTTCGAGGAGTAACTCCTCCTCCTCACCTACAAAACAACAATAATAAGAGGGGTGAGTATAAATGGCTCAGTGAGTGAAATAATGAATCCATAAAATATTTAAACCATCCGGAAAATAAATCCATCAAATGAACACACTCAAATATATATCATACAAAGCTTCGTATAATGAAAATACTTGCAATCAAATGCGGGAGTTAAAAATATGCTATGTATGAGCTGAACTACGTGTCATGACATCACCTCATCAGTCACGAGTAAATCCACACATCCTGTCCGGGAGGTCCAACGACCTGCACAGTCTACGCTCCGTGCCCGCCCAAAGGTCCCATATCATCCACGAGAGGTCCAACGGCCCACACAGTGTGGCAATGTGCCAGTCTAAAAGTCCCAATCCCGTGTCCATAATCACACATCCACATCATCCTCCATGAGAGATCAAACAACCCGCACAATCGTAGTCCGTGTCCGCAAATAACTCTCTCGTCAACATAATTCAACACACATCATAAGTATATCACCTCTCCCACACGAGGGAGAGCTACCACCACCATCTCCTCCTCACTCCAAGTGAGCTACCATGCATGTTCTAAATGCACATGCATGATGTATAATCACACATCCACATCATCCTCCACGAGAGGTCAAATAACTCGCACAATCGTAGTCCGTGCCCGCAAATGACTCTCTCGTCAACATAATTCAACATACATCATAATTATATCACCTCACCCACATGAGGGAGAGCTACCACCACCATCTCCTCCTCACTCCAAGTGAGCTACCATGCATGTTCTAAATGCACATGCATGATGTATACATATATCATGATAATTTCTCAAAATAGTTTCTCAAATTAACTTAGATTATCCTTTCAGGTTTATGGCATACAAGCATAAAAGCCTCAATTATCGATATCTGAATAACACATCATCCATAAATCCTGAGATATATCCAATACTAGAATCCATACGGAAAACATCAAAAACCGAACCCACATATCATAACAATAGCTCATACGATCATCACATCATAAACATAATCAATCAAGTGAGCTAAAAAATGAAAATACTGGACCACTACGATGTGACGTTGATCTAGGTTTATGGAAAGTCCCGCTCACCTCGATTACGTTCGACTTTGCCGGTCTCTCACATCCGAACAAATCAACTACTGAGCACCTACTCAATAATACAATTAACTACCATTAATATCTTGTATGATACTTGTACCAATAAATTCTTTATATTCACGTAATACTTTATTATCACATTAATCAAATTGGTATTATGATTATTATTGAACCTTTTGAAGTAACAATTAACACCATTTATTTCCGTGTGTACATCGGAAATTGATCATTCTTTAGGAACCAGTTCGTAAATACATGTATATATGCTTTTTAACATTTCTAAGTTTTAAGGATGAACTCTATACATAGTTGTATTCAACTACCTATGTGTACTTATACAAACACACATATATAATATAGTATTATTTGGCAATTTCCCAAAAAAAATCAGATTAACAACTCAGATTAATTACCTTAAATCAGATTAATAAATTATATTAATCACCATAAATCAACTTAATTACCCAGCAACTAATCAAGTTCTAATCCATATTTTCCTATTCCATTTCCTTGATGTCATGTTAATATGCATTAATCTGAAACTACTATGCATATATTAGTAGACATCTAGACATACTTATGCATATATAATATATATTTCTACATATATCTGAATATCAATTACACCATTATTTACATAGAGTTACATTAACATCGACATATATACACATAAGTGTATCTAACCTTATATCTATGTACCTAACAGGATGTGTTTATCTCCATTTTTACATTCACTAAATAATGAACAATTAATCATATACCTTTGACTTTATTTATATAATCGTGTGTACTCATATAAGCATAGGGCTGTAATTATTCGATTCTTACCATAAATCAAATTACTACAGCAGATTAATTATAAAAAATCAATCACACTCTAATCCATATTATTTCTATTCTGTTTAAACTAGTTTCAGCTTAGAATGCCATAATTCTCTACTTTCTAATCACTCCGCAGTAGACATACAAATGCATAACATTAATATCCTAAATAAGGTCATCAGCCGCTCATCGGAAAATGAAGAAATAACTTTCGAACTATCCCCTACGGCAAGTACGTGCCCCAGACAGAAGCTGCCATGGATGGGGAAGGAAATCAGTATAGATACTTGTCGAACTCATAACTAGAGAGTGTTGTTATCCACCGTCAATCGATCGGATGCACGTAATCACTCCGGCAAACTTCCGATGGCGAATCCCTAAAGCTGCGATGGCAATGACAAAATGACGCAAGATAACAATCAGACCAGACCCTCCCGAAATCGAATCACGAGATGACTCAAATGGAACCTTAACTCATCGGAGAAGAATGATGATATGAACCCGGGGATCCACTCGAGCAACGTCCGGCAAATCCAAGGGCAAAAATCATTGTGAAATTGATGGGGAAATAAAGATAAAAGGTTTGATCATGAAGGCCATCTCAAATTGAATCGATTCATCGGCGATGAGGAAGAAATCAGAAGTCATTACTGTCGAGTCACGTTCCCTGCTCGTTGACGAAGTCGATTCCACCTGAGCTGCATTCCCATCGCTACAGTGCCCGACGCCAACACCGATCAGCGCACCTCACGAAATCCATCGCTGCCATGCCCTTGATGATTGAAACCATTGACGGATGGCGAAGCAGCATCGCCTGGAAGATGAGGCGGAGGAGAAAGCTGCTGCTCATGCGTGGAGAAGAAAGGGAGGGGGAACGCACGGGAGAAGAAAAAAATAGAAAGGAGGGAGAGAGATGGGAAAGAGAGAGGTTTTTTTTGGCCCCTTTTTGATTGGGCCGTCTCACAAACGTTCATCATATGTTTGCTCATACCACATAATAAATTTTATAGGAAGATATTTGCAAACCATATGCAAAATGAGAACATGCATCTAATCTCTAAATGTCATGACACTACCTTGCCATTTATGAGTATCTCATTATATCCCTCGTTAATGGAGTATAACAGCCCATGCCAATCGCTCCCATAATGGTCCCAGCTCATCCTCCACGAGGCCATTGCTCGTGCTTGCAAAGGACTCTCTTGTTATCATAATCCAGTATATACACATCACGTCATCCTCCACGAGAGGTCAAACAACCTGTATAAGACAGTCCAACATAGGTACATCACGTCGCCCACCACGAGGTCATCTTCTCGCTCACACACGATCCACCATGCATGCTCTAATGCAAATGTATGACATGCCATAATGCTAACAAGATATTATATGGTTCATAGTCGAAATATAGATTCACATAAGTTTCTAGATTATACACATGATATATTCGAGAAATTCATGAATAAAAAAATAAAATCTCATACACTGAATCCAAGGAATTATAACGTGAATTCATAGAACATAGAAAAATTGAATCTCGCACAACATCCCATTAGCTCAAAGATAATGATATAATTAATTTATATAATCATTCATACGAGCCATGGAATGAAATAGATGGTCCACTTATGATGTGGATATGTAAGTTCATGAACTCTACTCACCTTGGTTGCACTCGACCTCGCTGGGTCTCTTGCGTCCGAGCAAATCATCGATGTGGATGGCGCGTATGCAAGAATTGACAACCTAGCAAGGAACTAGGAGATCGACTCAGTGACAACCTTCAAGAGAATCATACCAACCCCACGAATCCATAACACTAGTGCATATATGGTACACCTAAAAACGAAAATGAATGTTGAGTGCACAAGTCATCTACATGGCTTCGACGTCGGTGAACCCACCAACCGCGACCTACGGATCTGATTAAAACAATACTATTAGATCAAAATAAAACCAAACCCCTCAATTACCCATTTGAAATCACCCACGACTCTAATCAGCTTACTTGATTCAAATGACGATGATTCTGACATATGATGGCTTGAATCGCTCGGATCTGTCGGTCATGATCCCTCCTCGAATCCCAATATCTCCACTGATGTAAGCTGCTCGTCAAGCTCGTCAATGTCACACCTCCCACCAATCGTATCATAGCCCTAAATGTCAACATTGAAAGTCTCCTACCGATCAACGGTCGAAGGCGATGTCAAGTACGCAATGAGAGGAAGAATACTATAGTGGCGATGGAAAAAATATCACGTCCTTTTATAATTTTCCTAGGACACATGTTGTGCATCAAATGACCCTTTTAAAAATGATTTATTAATTATTATTTCCACAATGAAGAATAAGAAAAATGCCCTCATAGTTAAAAAAAATACAACTTTGACACTGGTCTATTTCTGATTTGAGACTTAGGCTTACAATTACAATGCTTATAACAAAAAAAAAATCATCCTCATAATTTGTACGTGTCTAAATACTCGAGACAGGTGGGGATGGCTCCTTTCCATGTGTCTCTCTAATTCCTATCTTGCTCACTACCTCAAGCACCATGTAGGGTTCACAAAATTCTTAATTTGTATATTTATTAAATTTTCACGTACCAAAGTTATCTTTTCTCACGACACCCATTATGCTTCTAATTACGCATATAATTCTAGGTCATGAATAACAACCGCCTAAAGATCTAGTTAAGCATGTATATGCATCCAACATTTCATAAATTTCCATGGAAATGACACAACAATGTAATCACTCAAGGCCAAACCTCAAAACTATCAAGGATCCGCAATAACGAAAGCAAAGGCCAAAAATTGAATCATACTAAGTAATCATGCATTTATGTTGACAGGATCTAAAATGTAGTCTCCTCAAGATACGCTGTAACATCTTCACATGTCATGGCATAACACACGGTAATCCCATTGGGCCTACTCGTTGTGTTGCAGATGTGCTGGCAATTACACCATCCTTGTTTTGAACTAGTTGATAGGCCTCTAGTGCATGAAGTTGTTGTTCGAGTTATTTGATGCGTGTTAAATTAATCATATTTTTCATAGCATATTTGGTCCAATTTGCATTTATTTCTACATCGCATGCATCATTTTATATACTCTTTTGCATTTATTTATTTTAAAATAGAAAACTACCCAATTTGTGAAATTTTATTATCTAGGAGGTAAGAGGACGAAGAGACGAATACGTTGAAAAAATGACACTCAATTAGGACTTAACATGAGCCCAGAATCGTGATTTGAAGTTAGTAGTGCTGAAATGAGTGTCAGTCACGGTCGTGATCGAAGGTAGATTACGATTTTCACCCATTTTCACGCCCAGAACTTGTCCATCACGGGCAGGGGTGTTTTTCAGCCTTTGTCACGACCGTGGCAATCCTATCACGTCCCGTGACAACTCCAGGACTCAAATTTACACTCGGTCACGACCGTGACAATCCTATCACGACCCATGGCACCCCCATAAGTGAGTTTCAACTTCGGAAATGGCCATGATAATCTTGTCACGCCCATGACAACTCAGAAAGTTTTCTTAATTTTCCTTTGGTTACAGCCGTGGCAAACTTGTCATGGGCCGTGACGATGTGCTGGAAAAACGTATTTTCACGATTTTGAAGCCATTTCAAGTCCTTTTTCGACGGTTCTAATTTTTTTTGAAGCCTAATCTTCTCCTGGATGATCTCCATCAAGTCTAGGGTTATTCTAACCTATAAATAGCCCTCAAAACCTCAAAGAGAGAATGATCTTCAAGCCTGAAAGTGCCTACACGCAGAGGAGAAGATGAAGTGTTGCAACAATCTTTTTGAAGGGTGATCACCGAGGTGTATTGATTCTAAATCTTTTGTGTATCTTTCCTCTTTTATTTTTCAAAGGATGAACTCTCATATTTGTTCTTAGATTTATATTTTGGAGAAATTCTATTGTAATGGGAAAACTGGATAAACCCTAGCTTTTCATATTAATTTCAGTATATTCAATCTTTTATGTGTATGCATGTGATTCTTCATGCTTTTCTTAAATTCTTTGATGTGATTATCTGTTAGCATCTTGGATAGGAATAATCTTATCGTGATTTTCTCTGAATTTTATGAATTGATCTTTAAATTTTATTCATGACATGCCATACCACACATAAATAGCATCCTGGATAGGAATATCATAGTGTAAGGTATGTGATATTAGCATCCTGAATAGGAATAATTCATTGTATAGGGCATCCATCTTTATGCATCTCAATTTACCTACTAGGTTAGATTGTCATCCTAGATACGAGCAGTTGATCCTTTAGGCTTGAGATAATTGGCTCATACTGGATTGGAAGTCATATCTATAGAAAACCTAATTCTCTTAAAAGTTGACAAAACTAAATTTGATTTAATAAAACTCAAATTTTCCTTAATTATTCATCAATGCTTGTTGACATCAAACTTTTTAAACATTATTTATTTAATCCGATCTTTTATCCTTTCCATCAAACCATGTCATCTCCTATAAGTTGGTGAAATTAGATAGATAATAATACCAATCCTCGTGGAATCAATACTCAACTCATTATTGAACTATTACTTGATATGACTAGTGCATTTGCTAGCAATTTTATGTGCATAATTAGCACGCATCAATAGCATATGATCCGCATCCACTGCTTATAAGTCAAAGCCATCATATGGTATGCTCTCTCTAAGAGATGCAACTACTAATCAGCTCGAGCAAGATCCGACTATCCATAGAAGTCCTAAATACTACTGTCTCGAACTTGCCTCACTTACAGATCCAAATGCTCCACAGGTGGGGCAGCATGCTACATTGGTAATGGCAGTGCTATCATCATAATCAGCTGATGCAAAAAATATCACACAGAAAAATTCAGCAAGTATACTAGTCGCACAAGTAATAAAGTGATGAGAAGAATGTCGAACCCACAAGGACTGATGAATCTTAAGTTCTAAAGCTTTATGTTGAAATTTGAATAAAAGATTTTCAATGAATCAGGGAAAAAAAAGAAAAGATATAAACAATAGAAAAGAGGAAAAGAAAAGAATATAAAATGTGATCACACAAATAGTTTGATTAGGATTAAGATTTATCTCCCCAAAATTATCTCTTGAAGTAAAACTTAAATTGAATATGAAATCGTTGTGATGGTAGAGTCATTTCAAAAATATAGGACTCCTTTCATATGAACTAACTATTTTAATTTAATATTAACCTGAGAAAGTTCGAACCAAATCAATCTCAAATTAAATTAAATAAAATGCATTAAATGATAAACCCTAAATTATTAAGTCTCGTGAGAGTAATTAACAACCCACAATCCGCAAATTTCTTTCTGATAAATGTGGAAAGACTCACACTAAAAAAATTAAAAAATGACTTAAAGGATCCCAAAAAATGGACATCGTACGAGGGATGAAACGTGCGACTTAACAAAATGGTGAAGAAAATGACCCATTTTCTGAGGAACACGACCTGTTTCCTTCCTTTTTTCTGAATAATTTTCCTGATTTGATTTTTCTTCTTTAATTCTAGATTGAAGAAATTGTGTTGAAATTTTATCATAAAAAATACTTAGGTAGAATCTGACTCATGAGTGAAAAATCAATGAAAACTATATAAAATGATGCATGAAATTATGCAAAATTATAGAAAATGACCTGCATGAGATGAGTGCATAATGTATACTTTTGCTCACATCATCAGCTCTCAGATAGTAATCGTGACCATATCCCTCGTTATTGTCAAGATCTACTCCACAATCATCATTGACATCTGCACTCCAAATGGAACTGCTAGGTATCTTCATGGTGGTACTAATGTGTGTGCCTGAATGTGAGGCCTCCCATTAGTACTACCTTCAATGACCCCCTCTAGTTGATGAAAGCTAGCTTCATACTCAAATGATCTGTCATGCCCGTCTCGTGTATGCTGTTAGGTCACAAGCGCCATTCTATTCACAAATTCATCCATTGGTAACTTATTCATATTTTTCATGGTATATTAGTTTAATTTTCTTTAATTTCATCGTCTCCTTCATCTTTTTATCTAGAAATTCAGTTTAATTCACCTTTGGAGTCGAATCTATATAATGTTGTGTGTTTTTTATGTCTAGAGCATTCAATAGAGCAATAAAGGAAGGCTACAACAAGTTAGAGTGAAATCAGACGAAAATAAATAAATTATGACCATCACGACATGATGAAGCTTTCATGCGCATAGGGACAAAATTCTAAAGATTTGACATGGGCCACGAACCCACATTCATGACTATAACATCGACAATGAGAAGAAGACGTGAGCTGAATTCACGTTCATGCTGAATATCACGAATTTGAAGTTACTTTCATGCCCGTGAGTGCATCCATACTAGAAGTACAAAACTGAAGTCACAGGTCGTGAGAGTCGTTTCATGATCGTGAGCAAATGATGCAATGATGGGTGATGTATATGGTCACAACCGTGACATCCTGGTCATGGGCCATGAGGGTTTTGAAGTGAACAGACAATGATTCGATCACAACCATGAAAAGCTTGGTCACGAGTTATGAAATCTCGACGATGGTGATATTAACTTTTGATCACGACCATGAATTCCCTATCACGGGCCGTGTAATGCATATTTGGAAGAAAGTTAATTTGAATTTAAATTGGTTAAATAATATGTTTTATGTATTTCATTTGAATATTACATGAAATTCCAATAAAAAATAAGTCACAAAAGACTAGGACTCTTCAAAAAATATGAGATATTAGGAAAATCTATAAATAGAAATCCAAGGATTCATTGAGGGGTATGCTGAAAGCTTGGAGTGAGCTTTAATGCCTGATCAGAAGAGAAATTCTGCGCATATTCTGAAGGAGATTATTGAGGTGTCTTAGTCCCTAGTTGATTTTTTTTGTTTTTCTTTTTTATTATGAAGGATGAACTCCTTTTGTAATTTTTGGTTTATTTTTATGGAGTGATTTTATTTAAGAGGAACCTGTTGAACCCTTGATTTAATTAATGTTAGTTCTTCAATTTTTTTATTAGCATGAATGTTATTCTTAATACTTTTCATTGATTATTTGAGGTTCTTATTTAACTTGCATAGGAATAATTGATTATTATTTCTCTTTGGTCTTTAAATTTTATCTGTGATTTTAATCAAGATATTGCATGTCATATCAGAGTAGCATACTAGAGAGGGATATTTAGGTGTGTGATTTTTTAGATTGGCATCCTAAAGAGGAACAATCAATAGTTTAGGAGATGCAAGTTCATGCATCTTATTTTTTAGGAGATGAAATTGACATCCTGGAGAGAAACAATCAAGTCTATCTAGAATTAAAATAGTTGATTCATCCTGAAAAGGAAATTATATTTTTGATAGATCTTAGTTCACATAGAAATTTTATTAAAATGGAAGTTTGATTAATCTTATGGTAAAACTAATATGTCCTTATCTTATCTTATCTATCATAATCCATTGCTTCTTGTCATTGCAAAATTTATTTATTTTATTGAACTTTATCTTTTCAGAAACAACTTTTGATAAAAAAATTATGTTATCTCCTATTAATCTAAAGGATTAGATAGATAATAATACCAATCCTTATGGGAACAATACTATATTAATATATTTATTACTTGATATGATTAGTGCACTTGCTAACAATTTTTTCATTCATCTTAGCACACAACATTTTTTTGGCGCTGTTGCCGTAGCTTTTTGTATTGATTATCTATATTGATTTCGTTAAACTACTTTGAGTTTTTTCTTTCTATGTATCTTTACATTTTGTTGGTTGTGCATATAATGTTACACAAGGAGACATCTGCATTATAATTTGATCCAAAAATTAAAAGAAAGCGAAGATGGATGTTGAAGAAGGAAGATATATTTGATCGGACTTGAGTTGACAATAAAAGTATACCTCTAGTAAGTATAAGAATGTTGAATCCAGTATAGTTCTCACTATAGTTAATGCCAATAACTTTAAAAAATCAATCCGTCCATTGCGAGGATGGTTCAAGCTTATCAATTTGGGGGAACACTTTGAGAATCCTTATACTAATTTGAATAATTTGATATCGCATTTACAACACTTTCAAATGCAACCATGCTACTGATGGTGCTATCAAGTTGCGCTTATTCCGTTTCTCATTATGTGACGGGACAATAACTTGGTTGAGTACCTTTAATACTATATTCATCACAACCTATGAACAATTCATTGACAAATTTATCACGAAATATTTTCCATCTCAAAAAGCTACAAAGATGAAAAATGAATTGATGTCCTTCAAGCAAGAAGATGTTGAAATATTGTATGAAATTTAAGAAAGAACGAAGAAGTTCTGTGGACACCATTATGACATATTTTAAAATTTTTTATAATGAATTTTTTCAAGAGGATAGAGACAAACTGGATTCATCCGCTGGAGTTTCAATTTTGAGGAAGAAAAGACTTGAAGAAATTTATGAGATTATTGAAGATATTGTACTTAATTCTTGGCAGAATAGAAGATCAAGGGACACTAGAATAAGAAGTGTGATCAATGTTTATTTAAGTTCTAATAGTGAAGTTGTGACTCAGTTGAAGTCGCTCAACAAAAAGTTCGAATTAAAGTGAATAAAACCATACAACAATTTGAGTTGTGGAGAAGGACATCCTTATAGTGAATGTCTCGAAAGTAACAATTTTTATTCAATAAAGTTTGAAAATGGTAGTTTTGTGTTTGGACCCTTCCCAAAGAACAACAACCATTTTAGTAATACTCACAATTCGTGATGGAAGAATCATCAAAATCTAGCAAAGAGACAAAACAATAACAGATTTAATCCTCTCCCAAATAGCTCCCAATGTTAACTTGCTGAACTAAAGAACAACATAGAAGAGCTACTAACAAAGTTCATGACAACCATTGAGTCTTAAGTTACAAATCAAGATGCATTCATATGCAATCTGGGAGTACATATGGGGCAACTGGAAAACATCCTGCCAGGATAAGTACTAGGAGCACTAGCAAACATTGAGAAGAACCCAAAGGAGGAGGCCAAAGGCATTTCAACTCGGAGTGGAAAACAACTTGAAGATCCAAAATTTCCCTCTATTCAATAACATGTTGAGCTTGAAAGCAGGGAAATTGGTAATTAGCCAAAATTGAGGTTAATTCTTCAAAATGACAAACATACGAGGAAAGAAATTTTTGATCTCACACCAGAAAAAGGTCAATCTTTACTTTATCCTCAAAGATATAGAAAGAAAAAAATGGATAAAAAGTTTTCTAGGTTCCTTGAAATATTCAAGTAGTTGCACACAATATACCTTTTCACGAGGCTTTAGGACAAATGCCTAGTTATGCAGGATTCATGAAAGAGGTGTTATGTAACAAAAGGCGAATTGAGGAGACAATATTTGTAAAACTCACTCCCCCACTAATTTTCAAAATCCAAAAGAGCATTCTTCAAAAGATAAAGGACCTTGAAAGACTCACCATCCCATGCACTATAGGGGATTTCCAGTGCTCTAAAGCACTACATGACTTGGGTAAATCTCATTCCCTATTTGGTGTTCCTCAAGTTGGGATATGGAGAACTGAAGGAGTCTAATGTCATGATGCAAGTGGTTGATTAGTTAGTCAAGAAACCTCGGGGTGTTATTAAAGACATTCTAGTAAAAGTGGACAAATTTTTATTCCCTGTAGACTTCATAGTGATGGACATATACTATGATGAAGAAGCTCCAATTATCCTGGGTAGATGCTTTCTAGCCATAGGAAATACTATGATTGATGTACAATCGGACAAGTTAACTCTTCGAGTTAACAATGAAGATTTAAGCTTTAGGATGGGACGCTCTCTAAAACACCTTGCTGATTTTTCTACATGTTATGCCATTGAAATTTTTGAAGATTAGCATTCTGCTGAAATAAATAATTTAGTGGCAGATTTTTTTGAAGATCCATATGCAAATAATGAAGAGGTGGATATTGAAGAAGACAATGAGATGAAGAGGTGGATAATCAAGGAATTATCATCTCACCTCAAGTATCCATTTCTTGAGAAGAATCTTATATAGAAATTGTATCAACTTACTTGAAAGAAGAAATGGAGGAAAAAATTAGCTGAAGTGCTGAAAAGACACAAGCAAGCAATTGCATAGTCAATTTTTGATATCAAGAGGATTTCTCCATCTATATGCATGCACAAAATATTGATGGAATACGACAACAAACCTACTGCTCAGTACCAATGAAGGTTAAACCCCCAATTGAAGGAGGCGGTGAAGAAATAAGTCATCAAATTGCAAGATGTAATAATAATCTACCCTATCTTAGATAGTCCTTGGATTAGCCATGTGCAGGTCATTCTCAAGAAGGGAGGTATAACTTGTTAAGCAGCGGAAACAATGAATTGTGACCACAAAGAACAGTGACTAGATGGCATATTTGCGTTGGCTACAAAAAAACTAAATGATGCCACTCACAATGATCATTTTCCACTACCTTTCATTGATAAAACCTTGGAGCGCATGTCTGGGCACAATTACTATTGTTTTCTTGATGGTTATTCAAGATACAACCAGATAATTGTAGTACCTAGACCATGATAAGACAACTTTTACATGCCCCTTTGGTTTTTTTGCATACAAGAGGATGCCTTTTGGTTTATGCAATGCGCCTACAACATCCCAGTACAACATGTTGATTATATTTGCTAATATGAATGAGTAAATTCTTGAAATGTTTATGGACGACTTTGAAGTATTTGGGAGTTCTTTTGACAACTATCTTGAGAATTTAAAAATGGTGTTGTAATGTTTCAATAAAGCAAATCCAATTCTCAACTTAAAGAAGTGTCATTTCATGGTAAAGAAAGATATTATCCTTGGTAATTTTTTTTTGGAAAAAGGCATAGAGGTCGACATGGCCAAGATAGATGTCATAGCCAACTTACCATTACAGACCATGGTGAAGGTCATAAGAAGTTTCTTATGTCACGCTGATTCCTACAAAAGATTCATCAAGGATTTCTTGGAAATTGGAAAGCCATTAACAACCTTGCTCTCAAAGGACGTCAAGTTTTAATTTGATGCTGAATGTTTAAAGGCTTTTCAAATTCTAAAGGACAAATTGAGTTTTGCCCATATAGTAGTTGCACTGAATTGAACTTTACATTTTGAACTTACACGCGACGCTAGTGATGGAGCAACTGGAGGTGTTTTGGGTCAATGCCACAATAAGACATTTCAAGTGATCTATACCCAACTAAATTATGCTACTATTGAGAAGGGATTTCGTGGTTTATGCGTTTGACAAACTCTGATCCTACTTGATTTGCTCAATAGTGATTGTATATATGGACCATGCAACATTAAAACACTTGATGACCTAGGAAAAAGCAAAACCAAAACTCTTGAGATGGATCCTTCTTCTTAAAGAATTTGATGTGAAATAAGATACAAGAAAGGATATGAAAACTTGGTAGTTGATCACCTCTCACGACTAGAGTAGACACTTTGATGCAAAAAATGTGAACACAACAAATCAAATGCTAGCAAGTGCACTAGTCGAACAAGTAATACAGTGATAGAGTAGAGTGTAGAACCCACGAGGAACTACGTAACTATCTAATCCTAGAGGTTAATAGGAGACAACATTGGATTTTGGGTTGATTTAGTTTCAGAAACAGAAAAGTAAAACTAACATAAAAAGGATATTAACAATTAGAATGGTCGATGACTAGGGCCTAGATGAAACATGGAACATATATGCACCGATAGTTCTCACAAAAATAATTACACATGCAAACTTTTAGCACTTTCTTTCAGAGGGATTAGAAATATACCTAAGTATGATTCTCCTTAACAGATCAATCAACTATTCTAATGATCATTACCTAACAAGTACTCCTTAACGGTTTTACTTCTCAGTTTTATATCACAGAATGCAATAAGAGTTATTCCTAAACTATTAAATCACCATTAACGGGTTAACCTAACAGACCACACCTTATTATGTCCTTAACGGATCAAAATAATATGTCATGTATTGCAAATAAATTAATCACACTGCACAATTAATGATCAATAGATAAATTAGACTCATGCAAACATGATCTGAAAAATAAATACAAATCTCGATAACAAGTGTAGAAAACATATAATCATCCAAAGCCTAATACAAATATCACAAAACAAATTCGTCCTAAGATAAATTATAGAAAACTACGATAAAATGTTCATCCCAACATTAAATGGAACAAGAAATACTCTTTCTGAAAAGTAGACAACTCCGAATAGTCTCCTCCTTAACGAATGATCAACTCTTCCTTGTCCAGTAGTCCTTTGGGAGTAATCCTTTGTTCTCTGTCTTCAAAGTGCAAGTTGACGACTCCTAGCAGGCCTTCTCAGGTTGAAGACGGAGCCTCTTATACCCTAGGGTTTCTTAGGGTTGGATCAACATTACATGTGAACCCTTGGATCAAATCTGCTCCTCGATCAACGGTGATGATGAGAGTCCAATAAAACATGCAAATCCTCAGAGATATGATAGGAATTCAATTTTTAAAGTCTTCAATCAAATCCCAAACTTCCTGGCCATCAAATCATCTTGGAATCACAAAAATATCAAACTGCGTAATCATGGCTCGTGACCGGTGGTCACACCCATAAGTAGAGATGTTTTCATTATCCGTAAGTCGTCACGGCCTGTGATGAAATATCACGGTCCGTAACTCGGGCGCTGAATAGGGTTTACTCTCAAATTCTTCATATCTTACGGCCCGTAATGACGCATCACGCCCGTAATGCGTTTGGATTCTGAATCTGCTGCTTCTATCGATGACGTAATATGACGCTCCATGATATGATCCTTCATGACCTGTAACAGTGTCATGGCCCGTGACAAGTCTGATTTGAAGTTGCAGTGCTTCAGCATGTGGTCATGATACGCGCGTCGCGGTCGTAATAGCCTTCATAACGACTCGTGACAATTTGTTACAGCCCGTGATAGACTTCACTGCTGCTAATACTCACGCATCACGGCCCGTAACCTATGGTCATGGACCGTGATGGATCCAGGGTGTTGATTTCTTCCTCCCGAGTACGTCCATTTGCGATATTCAGTTGATTTTGATATTTCTTCCACCTTTTCATGTGAATTCCTACAAAAGACCACCAAACAAGAGTAGATTCCGGGCTTGAAAGAATATAATCAAATAAAATAGAAAATATATGCATACAATGTGAAAATGACTGAGAATAATGCCTAATGCAAACTCTAAAATATGTTGTAAAATGTATGCATCAACAACCCCAAGATTAAATGTTTGCTTGTCCTCAAGCAATATTGAGAGCAAAACTTAGAAAATAAAAGGGATTCCATAATTGTTTCCACCCTGCAGAATAACTATTTTTAGCATGCCCTTCATTTATGCACTCATCACCAAAACTTCTTTCCCCAATGTGACTAACACCAACCTCACAGATTTTTGGTACTTAAACACATTTGAACCCTTGCAAGTTCAGCCTTACATGCACCAATGATTAATATATCAAATAAGAACTTCAATACTAAAAACACAACATAGTGTATATCGAGCTTAACAATATAATTTGGTTTTCAGATTTTTTTTTTCAATTTCTTCTTCAGATTCTAGTCTTCACACAAGATTACACAAGGAGGTCTGTGTAGCGGGCTTTCCACTGATGATTCCCAGACCAAATGGCCTTAGGGCAATAGGTGATGAAGCACCCTCGAGCTTACTTGCTTGAACTCTTCTAGGTTCTGAGTTAAGGTTCAAATCATAGCAATGAATTGGTTGTTAGTATGCTTCTTCATTTTGCACAAGGAGGTCCATGTAGCAGGATTTCGATCGGTGATCCCAAACCAGATGGCCTTAGGTCACCAGGCAAGAACCCCTAC
>LTAE01005101.1:0-29740 GCA_001647135.1 Pontederia paniculata | reverse complement strand
CCCCCCCCCTCTTGGTGCCATCTAGATCCTACCCGCCAGACAAGAATCCTCTACGAATCTATTTCCCCAGACATAACACATTTGTATTTCATCAACAACTTTATTCAATTGATCTTCAGAATTTTTCACACATATGTTTTTCGAATATACATAATCTCAAAAATACTTAATGCGTTCAATAAAAATGCAACTATAATCAAAACTAAAAGAAAAATAAAAGTAAGATGAAAAAGAAAATGTAGTCCTAAATTTCATACTACTACTTAGAAACTTTCTACTTTCCAATATCCTATACTAAGGTGATACTTGATAAAAATAACAACAATTGAATTTCATAGTTTGGCAAGGTGTCTTAGAGTTAGTACTCATCGGTTAAGGGTTATGAAGTTAGTTAATTTGACACAAGATACGCATTTTTTTTTGAATTTTCCCAAATGCAACAAAATGCAATATAAGCAAACATGCAAATTAATGCAGATAAACAAAATGCATGTCTAATGCAATGTCCCCAAACTTATCAAACAATGTCCTCAGTGTTGACAAGCTTTGAGAGACAACAAGACATTATAAAACAAGCAATTAATGTAGACTCAATAAAGATAAAAAAAAAAAGAAGAAAGGAAAAGATATAATCCAAGTAATCACTATGGCGGTGATGGCTCGAGTCCAAATCCGTAGTGCCCCAAACTATAGTGATATTCATGGTGATGCTGCATCATCATCTCCAGTCAGTCTAGGCGGCATCGATCATCCTCCATATAATGCTCCATCTGATCAAGGAGGCTCATGGTAGTCTGGTGGTAGTCCATTTGATCAGTCTGCATAGCTCCAGGGTGCTCTATAGGGCAGCAAAATCGAAGATGCCGAATGTAGAGTAAGCAGTCTCAGGCTTGAAGGCGCCATAGCATAGTGGATTGGGCTGCTCTGCAGGATGTGATGCTGGGGCAATCTACTCGAGCATCTACTAGGGCTGCTCTGCATATGATGGCCCCTCTTCCATAGTCTATGTAGGTGACGCGGGCTCCTTGAGCTCTTCATCTGCTCTAGAAATCAGAGGTGAAAAGTACATCTAGTTGGCACGATAAAAAATAGTGAGCCATGTCTGGTTGTTGTTGATGATCTTCTCACTACGACCTCTAAAGGCAAAGTAAGGATCTCCTCTAATGATAGTGATCAGTTGCATGTGATTAATCTTGTCGTGGTCGATCAATGATGGCGCTTTCAACAATAGGGGTCCCAAGAAAAGTCGACAGTGCTTCGCGATCGATGTGATGAACTCGATGATCACCAAGGAGCCCTTCGACTTCTTAGTGAACTCCTCAAAGGTATAAGCTAAGAAGGCTCCCATGTTCACCTGTCATCTCCTCCAACATCACCCACATCAAGTATTACTCGGTCTCAATAATAGCTCCATCACTGTCACCTCGGTCGTAGATGGTGCTCGATAGGTTCCTATATTGTATGACAGTATTCTTGATCCTGCTTGCTTTGATGTGAGCGAGCTGCAGGCGATCCTCTCCTATAATATCTCTCTAAAAGCCCGAGCTGCAAAACTCAGCATGCAGGATGGAATGGTCCACCTCAGGAAACCTATATATGGCATTAATTTCCTTCGGGGTATGGCAAAATTCCCTATTTGCATCCTGAAGGTGATGTTGGGCTCCTCCTCCCTAGAACGCTCAATGATATGGTGTAATATCCTATAACGACCTTGAGATCTACTAGCACTTCTGTTTATACATAGGGCAAGAAAACGCTTTACATTGGGTCCATTTGACCTTCAAAATTTTTTGAATTATGATGCATTGGGTCATTTTGATTTCCATTAAAAATATTGAATCGATGTTTCACCTATCCTTTAACCACTCAAATAATATATCAATGAAAATGTCTCAATCCAAAACATAAATGGATGGTTAATAAGTAATATAAAATTTAACGCATAGAACTATCTTTTTCAAATTAACCTCTTTTGGATAATTATAATCACTCGAGATTTATATCATAACATAGTGGTATATACCATAAAGCTTATGTTCCAACAAATATATCATCATTAGTGTTATATAAATAATAAACTATAAATTATTATGTCTTTAAATAAATTATTGACTTGTTAAAGCATAATAAATAATACTTTTATTTTAGTACATGAATACGAGTAAGTTGTCATTAAATTCTTTTGATATATTATATAGTTTTAGTTATATTATAAATACTTAAAATTATTATGAATAATATTATTTCAACAAAATTTGGTTCAATCTGATAAGCTCAAATTCATTATCTACTTTGATTTGTGATCCGATTATGATAATATTGGTTCGGGAGAGGTAAGGGGAGGGTGCAAATTGTTGGAAGTGAAGGCGACGATCGAGGACATGGAAATGCCACTGATAATGCTGCTAAAGGTCATGGGTAGTGCATTTGGGCCCTCGATCTCTCAAATATCCTCGTCTGCTAGAGCATTACTGCGTACATCAACAAGGTCATATCTCTACCAACAGGGTTAAGGTGGAAAGGTAAGAAACTCCTCATTGCCTAAGTAAGTCTCTAGTTCAATTGCGATGAACGTAAAAAAGCATCGTTGGAAGCATCGTATGCCATAAGGTGGCAACAAAAAATAGTAAGGTCCTCGGTCTCTCTCTTTATATATATATTGTGTGTGTATGTGTGTGTGATCTTATAATTATTGTTTTCTATAATGTATTAATTCGTTGGTTGTTTGTTCTTTTATGTATAAATGATTTCAGGAGAAGTTTGGGGCGGCGTGGCAATGTATGGTCGGGTATAACTTTAGATGCTTTTTCTCCCACAACGAATATATGATAACAATAATGCTACCAGGCCTAGAATCTCAGGCGGAATCCAACCAACAGAACTTGGGTCACATGACCCCAAGTTCTGGTGGTCAGGTTCCCGCCACTTGAAGCTCTTATTTTTACTTTTTTTATTTTTGTTGATTGGCGTGTTTTTTTTCTAACTTTAATTTTATCCTTTATTCTTTTTCCTTTTACTTTCTTTTTCTTTCCTTTTTAATTTATTTTAACTTTACCTTTTTATTTAAATTATTAACATTTTATATTAACTTAATATTATAATTATAAATTATTTGTAGTGTAAATTTAAAAAAAAATTATATATTATGTTTCTTTTTTAATTTAAATTATCAACATTTAATTTTAAATGTTAAAGTTTAATTTTACACTAATTCAATAATATAATTCTAAAATTATTTTTAGTTAAACTTAACAAAATATTTTATATATTATATGTACCTTTTAATTTAAATTATTAACATTTAGTTTAAATGTTAAATTTTAATTTTATACTAACTCAATACTATAATTCTAAAATTATTTGAGTTTAAGTTTGACAAAATAATTTACATATTACATCATTCTAAAATTATTTTTAGTTTAAGTTACCTTCTAATTTAAATTATTATAGTTTAGTTTTAAATGTTATATTTGAATTTTATATTAAATCAATAATATAATTCTAATATATCTTATATATTATATTATTTATTAAGATTTTAAAAATAACCTTTTTTGTTTCGAACTAATTTTATAATTTGTATTTATAATTTATTTATTTATCTAAAAGATAATTTTTTTATTTTTTTTAGTTTTCATACTGTTCATCCAAATACTTCTAGAACTTAAAATTATTATTTCATTCAAATATAATTAAAAGAGTAGTGCTACAACCTCTTAAAAATTTTCTAAAAAATCTTCTAACACCTCACAATGATATGCCTTGTAATTTGATGAATATTTTAAGACAATTTAACCATGTGATATGAGTATTAGGAAATTAGGAGGATGTAAATTTATCCGATTAATCTGCAAATCAATTTATTCAATAAAAGAAACCCAAATTTTACCTAATTTAAATGAGGGGTTCCCCACCCACTTGATGTGTGCTTTCATGTCGGATCTGGTGGCAGGATCAGATCTGAGTACTGATTTATTGTCATTTAAAGATTTGTCTTTGAAGGGATATATGTATGAATTCTGAATATAGTATATGTTTAGCGTATATTTACATGTAATTATACTTATGTTTTTGAGGGGGCCGTCTTAAAACTTAAAAGCCGAGTTATATATAAGACAACCCGTATCAAGGTATCAAACAAGAAAGAGCCATGGAAGCTTTCATCTCCACCCTCCCCCTTGAGACAGGATGGGCGCACATTCACCTCAGGAAGTACCAAAACTTTTGGATAGCCGAAGAGCTCCTCCCGAGCCTCCTCGACATCCAACGCCGCTTCCAACCTCGGCTGGACGACGTCTTCGTAATCAGCATCCCCAAGTCCGGCACCACATGGCTCAAAGCCCTCTCCTTCGCCATCGTGACGCGGGGGCGCCACAGCCCCAAGGACGAGGTCCACCCCCTCCTCACCAACAACCCGCACCACTTCGCCGTTTTGATGGAGCTTTCTCTCAGCAAAGGGCAGCACTCGATGGAGTCCATAGAAGCCATGCCCTCCCCTCGCTTGCTCAACTCTCACCTGCCTTTCTCCCTTCTGCCGGAGTCTGTCCGGACCACCTCCGAGTGCCGGCTCGTGTACGTCTTCCGTGACCCCAAGGATATGCTGATCTCGCGGTGGTACTTCAGCAACAAGATTTGCGCGGCCAAGAAGGTGGACCCATTGCCGCTGAACAAGGTGCTGGAGATGTACAGCGAGGGCATCGTCCCCTATGGCCCCGTCTGGGAACACGTGGTCGAGTACTGGAACGAGAGCCTGCGGCGGCCTGAGAAGGTGCTGTTCTTGAGGTACGAGGAGATGCTGGAGGATCCGGTGGGGGTTGTGAGAAGATTGGCTGAGTTCATGAGGTGCCCGTTCTCAGAGGCGGAGGTGGCCGAAGGGGTGCCGGAGGACATCGTGAGACTCTGTAGCTTTCAGAACCTGAAAGAGTTGGAGGTGAACAAGACGGGGGCATTGTTTCCCGGCAGCATACTCAATGACTCCTTCTTCAGGAAAGGAGAGAAGGGAGATTGGAGAAACCATCTGAGCGATGAGATGGCGCAGAGGTTGGACGCAATATTCCGAGATCAGCTAAAAGGACGAGCAGACGACCTCTACGTACCTTGAGGCTGTATGTAGCTCCTTCTTTGTGGTATCTTTTGTGCAATCTAATAAAGTCCGTGTGTGTTTGTGTGGATTTTTTCCAATAATTTATATATATATATTAGATTGATTGACCGTTATCTATTTCGAAGGTCGATCAAAATGTGCATCGACAGCAAAAAGGAAATCTTATTATGTGTTGCATTAGAACATTTTCCTAATGCCACTTTAATTCATTTCGTTTTCAATTATCCCTTAATTTTTAGACGTGAACTAAATGACGCACACGTGAAAATATTCTCAAATAAAAAAAATAAAAATAATTAATAATAATATAAAATTTCATTATATCAAAAGTGAATTACAGATCTTTTTAAATTTTACTCGAGTCCGAAACCATTATTAATTAAAAAAATAGATAAATATTTTCTAAAAAATTAAAGAATCAATGATATCACTCGATTACACCAATTCTCTATTATTGCAACTACATAAAAAATTAATTTATGTCTTTTCGATTTGATTATCAGTGGCCTCCAAAAAATCTTGTTTTCTTCACGTTCTCGATGGCTCCACACACCTCCAAGGAGAGAGAAACCCACACCCTTTTTGCCATGCGGCTGCAAGATGAGGTTTAACTTAATTAAGTCTATTGAGCTCTCTAATGGATTGTTAGTTCAATAATTTTCTCCTAAGGAGATGTCTTATTAAGAATCATTGCTTCATATCCATAATGGCTAATCTCACACTTGTTTAACTTTTTTTCTTAGATTTAATTTTGACTTTTTCTCTTCAATAATTATTAAATATTTAAAATAAAATATCTCATAAAAGAATTATGCTCTTTTAAATTCGCAAAGTCGATAAATAGTTTAGTTCCTTTGCTCAATATTTTTTTACATTTTGTATTATCTGCATCCACAACATTGACAAGTTCATCATGTGCTTTATCAATCTCTTTGATGCGGTGAAGTTCACAAATAGTTCACATTTATGAAACAATACATAAATACAACAGAAAAGATGATCTGATTATGCATTACATTAGCATTTTTTTGTGTCACTTCATTGCATCCATTGCTCTTCTTAGCAATGCATGCAACTTAGATGTTATTAATGCCAACCTCAAATTTGTGATGCCTCAAAATTAGGGAGTGATGGAGGCGAGATTGCTACGGCCTATGGCCAAACTGTAGCGCACCCGAGAGGAGGACTACAAGACTACTCTCCTAATCTCTAACATTTTGGAGCAACTTTTGAAGAAAATTTTCTATTTACATTATACACCCTTCCACCAACCCTCTTTTCTCTTGGTTTCTTTTCTCTCGCGCACATTGATGGAAGACTGATAGAAAAAAGAAGAGACCACAACGTACACTACAAGAATATTGAGCATTAGTGATATCCGTCGCTATAAACATTAGCGACGATTTAGCGACAAATCGGTGACGACAAGAAACTATTGTAAAAACAAAGTCGCTATTAACGACAGACATTCTATCCTAAAACTGTCACTAAGTTGTAATTAAATCATTGTCAATCTATTATTAGTCTATCGTTATCTAAATTTTTTTATTAGAAAAAATGTCGAGAGAGAGGTGATCCTTACTATTTCGTGTAGTGTCGTCCCTTTTATAATTTTTAAAGATGTTCATTTTTTAATTGAAAAATAGTATTTGCCATATTAATTATTGTATTTTATTTTTATGCAAAAATAACACGTGAAAATCAATTTGTTACTATTTGAAGTAATCAAGTTATAATTGAATCAACTCTAACCAAGAACAGGCTCTACACAAACACAACATGTCCAACATGAACTTAATGAAAAAAAAATTAATGGAGTGATGACAATATGAGCTGATTTGAATTTTAAATATAATATGAAATTATTGATTTTTTTCCACGGTTATATGAAAATCAAAGTAACAATGAATTAAAAAGGTGGAAATTGTGTGAAGATTTGTTTCATGAGTATAATAATATAAATGCTCCAAATGATTCTTCATTTTTATCTTTGATTAAAAGTGCTCCTCTAAAGAAACAAAATTATGAGTATCTAAAACGTATTCAAAAAACAACATGAAAATATAGTTAGATAATGATTTGGAAGAACATGTTTTAATTGATAAGTTCAATGAAGGAGTATTTCACATATTGAGTTATTGAAAGACAAATGGATTTAAGTATCTAGCTTTGCAAAAAAAAATTAAGGAAATTCTAACTATTTCTATTTCAAAAGTTGTATCATAATCCACATTTAGTACTAGAAATCTTGTTTGAATTCACATCGTAGTAATTGAATGAAGACACATTTCATGCTTTGATGTGATATCAAGATTGATTTCAAAATATACTAAAATGTTTCATTCTTTATATCCATTATTATAATTTATGTTGTTTACTCTCTTTCTTAAATCGATATGCTTCTTGTTAGGTTCTTCCAAAGCAAAAAATTTATATAGCACAATTAATGAGGATGAAGAAGATGCAGATGAATCATGATAAAAATGCGGTAAAATAATTTAATCTTTGTAATTTTACTTATTTATTTTTTAAAATATGAGGACAATGAGTCTGCAGCGCTGTAATTTACAGCAGCCCACTCCTCCTCATATTTGATGCAAACTTATCAGTGCGGGCTTATTAGTGCATGCACGTATTAACACTTTTATACTTAAATGTGAGTATAAGTGGGTCACGCTGTAATATAAAGCGTTGCACATACATTTTACCCTTAAAATATATATTGAGTTGTCGTTTGAGGAAACTCATAGCTTTTATTGTTTATAGTTTTTTTTGTTTTTTTAAAATAAATGTTGTGCACCTCCCTTATATCATTTGATGCTAATTTTCCATAGTACAACTAATTTATGAATTAAACCAAATATTGACTACAATCATTTAATGTGTCATAATCATGATTAACTAATTATCATTATTTTTTTGCATTTGACTTTTCTATAAGATGTACTTAACTATGTTTCTATCTTTTCGTGAAATGCGTTATTTTTTGTAACATGTTTTGCGACTTACAATATTTTATGAATCATTTAACAAACAATGATTCGATTGACAAAAAAATCAATCATTTTGGTAATTTGATTATATTAAAAAAAATTATCAATATTGATTATCCCTAAAAAATTGATTATTAATAATTCGACCTTATAAACTCGATGATTCGAACTGATTTAATATCAATTTGGTCGGATTGAATCGCACGATCGATTTGAACTTGAATTGATCTGATCATAATCCGATCATCAATGGGTCAGATACGAATTATAATTTTTCAAACCCTATCAACCCAGTCCAACCCGATGACCCAAACTTTTATATATTTTTTTATCAAATTTGAATCAATTTGATCTAGATAAGAATTTTGTATTACTTTAAAATTAAAATATATTAAAATTCATTCTTTATATCCTTGTAAAGTATTACAAACTTTTTGAAAAAATATGTTTCTTTTCTTAAAAAGAATATAATTAATATTAAATATTATAAAAAAGTAATTGAAAAATATGAAAAGATTTAATTGAATAAATTAAGGATCAAACCCGATCCAACCCAACCCAATGAAGATTGGGTCGGAATGAATTTAATAACTAATTCGACATCAACCTGACCTAATCACATTGACCAAAATTAATCGGGTTAGATCGAATTTGATATATGATATGGTCAAATCTGATTCATAAACATCCATGATTACTACTTTAGCAATGATTGTTTGATAGATGAGAAGAGAAAGAAAAAGGTTGATCACGTTGTTGACCTCTTGATGAATTTGTTCTCTCGATGGATCGTCGACATTCATCCTCTCTATTCCGACAATTACTTGTTGCATGCTCATTGCAATGCCATCCATTTGATTGGCCAGATGGTCATGTACATCAATTGGTCATGTTGATCCGCGATCACCTTGCACTATTGGTGCTCATCCGATGACAACTCGTCGACAACCTCAGCGGTCATTGTGCAACAATGATTATCCCTAAGAACGCACTTGGTTACTCTTCTTATCAGAATTTTTTTATTAATCACTTTTCTATCTTCAATGTATCATTTGGTAAAAAATGATTTCATGGCTATAATTTTGACCAGACAATTAACTTGATTAATTGTCAGTATATGCATCAGAGGAAAGCTTTTGCATTATGTAATTTTCTATTAAAATAATATTGGATGTATTAAATCCAATAATAGGTCAATGCTTAAATGATTAAAGATTAACATAATAACCAATAAAACAAAACACGCCAAGTAAATTGTACGAACAAATCAATTCATTACCCCGATAAAACTCCTATTGGATTCATTTTTTTTTTCATACGGAGATGTGGTTCTAAATCAATCTTAAATATAATAAGTTTTACATAAGCCCCCAATGTCCGATTCACAATGCAATTAGCATGAACATGAACTTAAACTATTGCTATCCCAACTATTTACGATGAAAGAAACAATTTTATATTTATATTTATACTTTTGAGTGACTCCAAAATTTTTAACAAGAACTTAATTCAAAATTAAATTCAGAATATCTTACATTAATATCATATTAAATTAAGTAAGTTTAACATGTAAGTTATCACAACTTCGATTGAACTGAGAAATCACATGGAACATTAAGATTTTTTCTTAGCAAATTAAATTAGAAAAACATCCAACGATATCAAAACTATATTTTATATTTGAAAATTTAGATCAATTATTCCTGCACATTTATAAAAAAAATTAATTCAAAAGTATGTAGTTGAAAATTTTCAGGTGAGGCATTGGACAATTTACAATTTACCTGGTCAACCATATTTTTTTCTAAATATTCAAACATATTCAATTTTTTTAATATTAACTAATTGTGGGATTAAGTACTCTTTCAGTAATGTATTTATAGCTGAATCTTGAAATTACTAAATCATCATTTAGATTCTCAAACACACCTTGAAAATGAGAGCTCTCTTATATCCTTCTAAAAGTTATTTGAAAAATCCTCACAATCAATCATATTGGCATGTGTTAGAGTTTTATCATTTTTTTAATATGAATAGTATGAGAATTTCTAGAAGAATGAATTATTAATATGATATAACATTTTCCTTCAAAAAAAGTTAAATGTCCTATAAGAAAAAGAACTTGGCATGTGCTGCGAGTGGTGCAAAAAACACACCGGTGCCAAAATTCTCAATATCGCTTAAGCAAACTTTGAATTTATTTTTTATATATACAAATATTTTTTACTGAGAAATTTATCATCACAATCAAATATGCAACATGAGACTAACAATAAATTAATCAAACTCGACTTGATAGTGGACTCTCGTGACCAATGCACACAAATGGCTGCATGCATGATTGATGTGGGAACACCGTCTATCTATTAATTCATCATCTTACTAATAAATCATTATATATATATATATATATATATATATGAATTAAATAATCTTGCGGCTTACAATACCTTCTCTAAAGATAATTAGTATAAAAATATATAAGAGAAAAAAATATTTAATGTAGAAACATTAACCTTCATGAAGTTTTTTTCCTATATCCTATTAATAATTATATTGTCAATAATCTTACATTACTAAACAAATTATATAAACTTATTTAATAGTAAAAGATTAAAAGTTGATGAAAGAAAGAAACATTTTATTTAACACGAAATAAAAAAGTAATTACTTCTTAATAATTAATCATAATTAAAATCAAAACAGATAATCACATAATTTTACATTTATTTCATTAGATAATTTTTTTTTGTATTGACAAGGGAAAGAAGAAAAAAAAAACAGGAGCACTTTTAGATTAAGATAAACAATTTATAAGTGAAAGAGAAAAATAATATAGCTAATGGTCAATATAATTATTAATGTTAATATATTTGTTATGAAGATTTTATTTTTAAAAAATATTAGAATTATATCATTATAGTTCCATATTGTTAAAAAAAATCTCATATGCGAATATACTTAATTCAAAATATGCAGTTAAGCTATATTATTTAAACTGATGGAATTATAAAAAAACGTAAATTTTACTTTAAAAAGTTGAGAAAATGTGTAAGAGAATAATACATAATATTTATACCACAAAGTTGTGATACTTGATATATATAGATCAATACTAAAAGAAATGTAGGTAATAATTATTATATTTTAAATTATTGCAATGAATTTAAATTAATAAATTAACAAAAAGAAGAATAAGATGTGTGCAACACAAATTAGTAGTTTTAAAATGATATCATTAGTAGTTTTATATTTTTAAAAACCTCTTATTCGATTATACTTAATTATAAATATACAATTAAACAATATTATTTAAATCAGTGGAATTGTAAACATAATATATACATTTTACTCTAAAAAATGGAGAAAAAGTGTAAAAAAGTGCATATTATTTATACAATAAAATTGTGATACTTGATATAATATAGATCAATATTAAAAGAAATATAGGTAATCTATTATATATTAAATTATTGCAAGGAATTTAAATTATTAAATTAACATAAATAAACACAAGATGTGTGCAACATAAACTTGTCCATAAATCGTCGTTCAAGGAATTCAAACCTTCAACCTATTGGGTTATTTGGTGCTCTTGTTGTCAGCTCTGCTTGACAAGCCTTTAAAGTAGTTGTAGCGTATAATATGTTGACCAAATCAATATAGTATTTAAAATATTTAGTAAATATAATAATGACGACAAGCAGTTGAAATTTTATGTTTTGAGACGCTTAAAAGACTAGCATATAGAATATCTACTAGCATGTCAAAATTTATTTTCAAATAATCCTCAAAATATTTTAATATTACTTACTATTTGTATGAATATGCTTATTCTTTTATACTATATGACAATTTTATTATTTGTTATTATTTTATTAGTTTATAAATTATGTAGTTGACTATTTATTTAGTAATATTTATTATTATTAAAATAGTTAAGTTATTTAATTAAAGATACATATAATAATATAAATTATTTAAATAATTATTTATATTATTTTTAGTCATTTTACGTTTATGAGTTGATTCAAATATTGCATTGCCTAACACTTTTATTAAATTTAATAATTAACTCGCTACTAACTAATTACTAATCTGTAGTTACTAATCACTATTTATTATTAATTCTTCAAACTGCTGATATATGTCAAACAGAGCCTATGTATTATCTATATTCAAACTATGCATTTATGGTGGTTGGATCACAAAGTGTTGGGAAACAAAAAGAAAGAAAAGAGGAGAAAAATAAATAGGCTAATGGCATGTTTGAAAATTTTATAAAATTCTTCAGCATTTTAAAAAAAATATAGTAAAATTTACAATAGTTTTTTTTATGTAAAAAAAATTTAATTTGTTAACTCATATTTCTAAATGTGTTGTAACTACAAAAGGAATAGGAAGAAGAAAAGAAAAAAAATATGGAGATAGAAATAGATAATTATTTTATGATATTTTTTATCTATTATATTATATTTTCATCTGATAAAAAATTACTATTAAATATTTATTTATAAAATGATTCGTCAATAAAAAAATATTACAAGGTAAGGATTAAATACTTCAAAATTACTAGACATTCAAGAATGCCTTAATTGTTTTGATGGGCATTCAAATGGGATGAGGCCCAAATAAGCCCATTTAGTGTCTAAAAAAGAGGAAACAGGCTCTGTTGACAAAAGCATTAATGGGTCGAGCTCGAGCCCATCTTAACAAGAGCATACTAATATCTTGGCGTCCAAGCAAACACCACCGTCGACCGCCAGATCGAGGCGAACACAAGGGTTTTGTTTCACATCGATTCCGGCCGGCGACATCGACGGCGACGTTCCGATACGATCGGCGGGGGAGACGCTTGAGGAATGCAAGGGATGGAACGGCTGCATCGCATCTTCTCGGGGGCCGGCGGGATGGGGGCGCATCCGCCCACGGACGCACCCCTCCTGGACACCGCCGAGCAGGTCTACATCTCCTCCCTCGCCCTGCTTAAGATGCTGAAACACGGTAATCATTTGGGGGTTCTTTGCCAATTATTTTCTTCAAGAGTTCATCCTCTGGTTTGATCCGGCTCTCACTGGGTTATTGATGCTGGCCGGAGTTAGGGCGAGCTGGGGTGCCCATGGAGGTGATGGGGCTGATGCTTGGCGAGTTCGTAGACGAGTACACGGTCCGCGTCGTAGACGTATTCGCCATGCCGCAGAGCGGTACCGGCGTTAGCGTCGAGGCTGTCGACCACGTCTTCCAGACCAACATGCTCGATATGCTCAAGCAGACTGGAAGGTTCGCCCTTTCCCAGTTTAGATCCAGAGAGCATGCATGTTTCTGTTTGCTTTTAAAATCTTGCTCTTTGCTTTTGGTTGAATTGCATATAAGTTATGAAGTGGTGGAAGGTAGACAGAGTTTGCTATATCTGGGATGAGTAGCAGGGAAATTATTTCTGTTGGTGGCACTATATTCGAAATTGATTCTGGTTGTCATTTTTCCTTGTCAAAGATCGTCCGCTTTTACCTCTCCATGACCACTCTAGTTTTTCCAATTGGCCTTTTCTGCCATTGGCAGTCTTCCGAGCTTTTAGGCAATGCAACCTGATTGTTTATTTGCGTCTGAGTGAAATAAAATCTATTATCAACATACTTTTCATGCATTCGAAGGTATCCTGTCTCGAGCTATGCCATGGCATGCCACATTTGTTGTTTTTTTTTATGTGAACCCTGATATCTAGAAGTCTAGTAGATAATAAATAATTTAGTTGGGAGGCATGCCACATTCATTTCTTCTGCTTTTCTTTTAGAGAGTCAGCAGGGTAGATCACACCACCGGACACCCAAGTCTGGCAAATTGTTTTCACTAAGAAATCTTGTTCATCATGTCACAAGGCTTGTCTTGACTCTTGATGAATGTATTTATCAAAGCACGCCGCATGGGCTAAGGCGCAAGGCTTTGTCCCATGACAGATTGATCCCTTTTTGTCTTCTTTACCCAGTACAAAGTGGTTGCTTTCTATTTTCAACAAAATAAACATTCATTCGGACAGAGAATGTTTGCTGTCCCAAGTGTGGCCAATGCATGCCACATCAATGCATTTGTTGTGTGATGGAACCACATCAGTGCACAACGAAGCTCCTTTTACTGCTTTTACTATGAAAATGTGTATATGGCATGCCATGAGGCTAGCTTGATGAGTGGACCTATCAAATGACACAGTGTGGAGTAAGACAGTGTTTAGCCCTGTGGCATTTAATCCTTTTCTGTTTGATTTACCCAATACAGATTGGTTGCCCCTCAACCAATATAACATTAATTTTCACATACATAAACATACATTCTGGACATTATAATGTCTGCTCTCCCAGCTGTGCCCGTGCATGCTACAATGTTGCCTCTGTTATGCTTGATATGGCCATGGCATTGAACATGCTTTCCCTGAGAAATCTTGTGTTGAATATGCTAGAAGGTTGGCGTAACTGAGCCCATCAAAGCACACTACACAAGCCATGGCATAATGCTTAGGCCTGTGACAACTTAATCCCTTTTTGTCTGACCTGTCATATGCTATGCTGATTAGCTTAAAAATGCTTATCAAATTTTGAGGAAAATGCATCATGATAAGCTTTCTAATTCATCTGTGAAAAACAGTAAGATATGCCCATTTTTTTTAGGGTAGCAGATAGTGTCCGTATCCATCTATGCTAATACAACTTGATTTTGCCATTTGTATCCTAGTTATCCAGTTGGGAATTGCTGTAAATAGGTAATATTTTTTTGAACAGGTAAATAGATAAGTTAATGTGCTCTTTTGAACATAAGCAGGTCCATGCTGTTTGAAAATGCGAGATGGTTGCAATTTTCTTTGGAGAAACTGAGATTGATTTTGGTGGTGCTGTCCATTCTGACTAAAACTTTACCCCCTTCATCTTTAGTCAAAAAATGTGTTTTTCTTTTGCTTTTGAACAACTTGTCTGTGGATGATGAGAGAGTTTGGGCTTGTACTTCAGCCTCTTTATCTGAGGTATATGCAGTTTGGTGTTAGTAACTTGTGCTTCCTTATCTTTTAACATTTTTTGGACCATGATTTTGGGTATGACATGAGCAATTATTTGAGATGCAGTGACATCTTTTGGTTTGCATATTCCTAACTTATGTTGATGTTCCTTATATTTTGGAGATCCATGTTATCTTTGATTAACAATCACCCATGTCACTTTTAGAAATTATGCATATTCCTCAGACCACAAGCAATTATCTCCCCCCTTAGTTTCTTTATGCATTAGTCTTTTATCTTTTCATCTTCCATGTTGGAACTCTTTTTCCTTTTGAGAGTTTAGCCTTACCATTTCTGCAGATTGCAATATGATGTTAATTCATGATTGCATTAGTTATTACTTACGTTGTTTCCTTGTAGCATAAGCAAATATGTGAAGGTCCACCAAAGTGGATTGCTTAGTTGTTTGTTTGCATTTGGATTTGTTTCTTTAACTGCTTTGATGTTTACACTTCAATCTTTTTTGCTGACTATCAATTTTGCATCGTTATTCAAATGTTTGTCTCGGATATGTTTATTTGTATGAGCTTTCTAGTCTATTGTATTTTTGTCATTGAACTGCATGGTTAAAATGCTACAGGCCTGAAATGGTAGTTGGATGGTACCACTCTCACCCAGGCTTTGGTTGTTGGCTCTCTGGCGTTGATATAAACACGCAGCAGGTACGTGGAAGTCTTTATCCTGCCATTTTGATTCTATTATATTATTGAAGTTGAGTCTATCCTACTTCATCGATTGTCATTAAAGCTTGAAATTAAATAGGTCCATATGAAATCTTTCTTTCTTTTATTGCATAATTTCTGATGTAGTATATTTGATATATAGTATATCTAAATATGGTTTGTTAAGATCAATAGAGTTATGTTTAATTTGGAGTCTCCATGTTTTTTTCGGAAGAGTCTCTCCATGGTTAAACTTGCAAAAGGATGGCGTTATCCCCCTATTTAATTTCAAACTGATATTAATCATAAAAAAGAGTGGAAAGAAGTATTATTTATTTTATCTTTACATTCATAATATGTATGCATCAGAAAAAACTCATGTATATGTCGCCAGGATTTATGTATATCTATATATTAGACATTTAAATTTTGAGTTTTATGTAGTTATATCATTAGATTTTTATGTGTCAATGAAATGCATCAACCATACCTGCAATTCTTGTTAATCTCTAATACTATCACATGTGTTTCATTGGTTGTGCAATTACAGTGCAAAACCTTCGAACTCTCGTTGAGAGTATATGGATAAACATTGTAGACTGTATACAATTCTAATTATGTTATATTAGCAAAAGATGTAAAAGAAGATCAATGCCATCTGTGCATACTTGCTCTTTTGTTATTCACAGTATGTCCATTTGTCCAATGTGAAATATACAAGAAAAATATATATTGCAGATATAAAAAAGAAATACCAGATTACTCTTGGTAACCATCCTTTTTCATCTCAAAAAAAAATACCAGTGAGACATGAACAACTTGTGTTGCCCTTCAAATGTGAAGCCTTTTATCTTATTTTACATGTTGTATTCTTGTCAATATAATTGATTGGGATATTCATAAAATCATAATTAAGCCTTTTATCCCTTCACTTCACACATGAGTAATTTTCATTATTGGCCCTCCATACACCTAATTCCATTTAGTTCCCATTTTTATTCTCCAACAAAATGATCCCTTGGCCGGTGGTAGGAGGTAAATTGGTCATTCCTTTGACATGGATGCCACATGGCGTTCAATTTCGATGAAATAGCTTTTATATAAAACATATTAATATATAATAAATGATGGTGTTAGAATAATCCTAATTTTTTTAAAAAAAGATGAAGGGGAACCGGACCACTTCTTGCCACTGGTGGAAAGCGACCCTCCGCTCATTTTTTTTCTTTTTCTTTTTGTATTACTATATATTAATATACTCTATATTGTTCTCTCAAAAAATGACATGATAAAAATACATTTTTCCGGAGTTGGATACCACATTTCATTTGCATCAACGGGATGACCGGTATCTCCTATTACAGGTCAAGCGGACTGTTCTGTCACTGTTTCTAAGTTGGTTGATCATTTTGTTACAAGATAAAATGGAGGATCGAAATGAGATCATGGGTAAAATGGGGGGACCGATTGCGAAAATTACTCTTTGACATGCAGCAAATAATTTCATTGCAGATTTGCTACCTTAGTTATCCAGTCCAGCATTTGTGATTATTCAATTATCATAGATTGTTTTCTGCTGAAAAATGAAGGATCCTGTCCGAATTCATACTATCGGAAGTAACCATTTGTTCACTTCCTGCAGAGTTTTGAAGCCCTGAATCCTAGGGCAGTTGCTGTTGTTGTAGATCCAATCCAGAGTGTGAAGGGGAAGGTGGTTATTGATGCTTTTCGGTTGATCAACCCTCAGACGATGATGTTGGGCCAAGAACCTCGTCAGACAACATCTAATGTTGGGCATCTCAACAAGCCATCCATTCAGGTTTGTGCTAGCTAATTCCATCTAGTGTTCGATATTTATTATCTTGATAATCTAATTGGTTTCATCTTTGTGTTACTCACCAGGCGTTAATCCATGGGTTGAACCGGCATTACTACTCTATAGCAATAAACTATAGAAAAAATGAGCTCGAAGAGAAAATGTTGTTGAACTTGCACAAGAAGAAATGGACAGACGGTCTGACCCTAAGACGATTTGATAGTCATTCAAAGACAAATGAGCAGACTGTTCAGGTTTGTCCTGGCCTCATCTGTTAAATTTAAATGTTCATGAATCATTTGTGCCGCAAGTGGACAGAGTTGTGTTATTGGCTTTGGATGGTTGAAAAGTATCAATTAGAGTCCTCTAATCATCTGCGATATTTATGATTACTATGTTACGTCCAGGAAATGCTGAATTTGGCCATCAAGTATAACAAAGCAGTCCAGGAGGAGGATGAGCTTCCGCCTGAGAAGTTGGCCATTGCAAACGTAGGGAAACAGGACGCAAAAAAACATCTGGAAGAGCACGTCTCCAATTTAATGTCATCAAACATAGTTCAGACCCTGGGAACTATGTTGGATACTGTTGTCTTCTGATTAGATCGAGAAACTTGTTTTATATATATGTACTGAATTGAACCCCACGCTCAACGCTATCTTATGGTTTCCATCATGCTCTGGATTCATAGTTTAGACCCTGGGAACTATGTTGGATACTGTTGTCTTCTGATTAGATCGAGAAACTTGTTTTATATATATGTACTGAATTGAACCCCACGCTCAACGCTATCTTATGGTTTCCATCATGCTCTGGATTCAGCAAGATGTTAAGTTAGAATTCTTTTCAATTCAAACTCAAACTTGTGTGGTGCACTTATTCATTACTCATTAACATCATATTATCATTGGACCTTCTATACCTATATAATCGTTATGACCCACTTCATTACGTCATCCTAGAAGTTGAATAGAATTTGAATTTCGTATGCGTCGTGCTCTCAAATTGTTGTGGTAAAATGATGGTTTTGTCCCACTCGAAATCTTGAAGAGAAATAGTGTTTTTTTTCGATTGTCGGCACAGTTTTTTGGGCATTACTCTCCGATTATTTTGTAGTCTCGGGACGTACCTCGAAGATGAGACTTTTATTAGCTTGTCGTCTTGGGTCGTTTTTCTAGATCTGATGAAACTATTTATCATTGCATCACAACGAGAAACGATAAAGAAAAAATCAAAATCGTAATACCCGTATGTATTATGATCGATGTCTTATGCTCGATCGCGGGCCAAGCACGTGTAGTGCAGCACCATTGTATATTCAAAGTTTAAACTTTTTTTTGGGAATTATAAAATTATATAATGCATGTTAGTGTTTCAACTATTGAAAATGACATGCATAATACGTACATTAAATTTCGTGGAATAGGTATTTTTCTTAGTTTAGTACTCGTTTAGTCTTTGTTCAAAAAACAATTACTCTTGCGATTTTTTTTAGTTGAATGTAGGAACAAAGGAGAATAAAATGTATATGATTTTTAAATATAAAAGTTTACCATTCTGGAAACAAAAAAATAATCTTTTGATGAGTTTCAACAAGTAATTATGTCATAATAATATCAGCAATTAAATTTTCAAACGTTAAACAAATTGATTTTTTTATTTTTATTATATTAACTCAATATTAAGAAAATAAGGATTTGTGTTTTTAATTAATATTTGATTTGTAAAATTTATTTGTATTTTGAGTTTCTAGTAAATATTAATTTGTTATTTTAAAAGAATTTAAATTTTTTGGAATAAAGATTTGATCTGTTAAAGTGTTTTTATTAAAGATCTTAAAATGTCTTTAATTATATATTTGCTTTGTTATAATTTTTTTAATTGGTGAAAGCTGATAGTTGCCTTCCTTCGAAATAAGTTTCTATCACATTTATACGTAGTTCACACTTAACCAAAAGAACAATCATATCAAGTGCACTTTTATCAGTTTTTCTACACGTAGATTTACTTTGCTTATCCTCATTGGTGAACTCCAATTGATTTTTTTTTTGTGAAGGGAGGGGGTCCATAAATATCAATTATTTATTTATAGTTATAAATATTAAATTATAAAATATTTTCACGATTGATGTATTTTAATAATTTCGAATTAATTTCTGAAGCCAACCAAATTTTTTTCTTCACTTCGCCCGAACAAAAGTTAATCAGATATTAATAATTTTAAATATGGAAAGAAAATATTAATGGCACTATAAAAAAATTCAACAACTCGATGCTTATCCTTGAGATCCGATAATTTAATTTATATTCATAGTCGAGCATTCTAAGACAAATTGATCTCGCAAAATGGTCCAAGAATGTAATTTTAGACTTCAATTGCTTTGATAAAAATAAAACCCCAAACAATAAATCTATAAGGAAATGAATTCAAAGAAAGTAATTATTTTTTTATGTTTGATATGTGAGATGAAAATATATAAAATATCTTGAAAATATAAAACAAGGTGATTTTGCTAGAGACAAAACGATTTCTCATTTTAAAATGAATAATTTAGTTTCTCAAACTTAATTTACTTTATTATCAATAAATAAATTGTTTCTATTGATCAACTTGCTTTTAATTATCAAATATTAAAAAGTGACAAAAATAGCTTTTGAAAAAATGTTTTCATAAAAAATAAAAGGATATACAAACGGCAGTCATCGACAAGAGTACGATAAATATGACATGCAATATGTGACTGAACAGTCGAAAATGACAAACAGGTGCATAATTTTTGGTACCCCGAATGTTGCTAGCTATATAATATAATTTTGATGAACTAGTTACGGTCCAGATTTACACAATCCAACAAAGATCTGAATTAAGAAAAAAAGGAATTCGAGTCTCAGAAAAGGATTGGAATTGTGAAGCAGACTTGTTATTTATACACGTTGGAACCTTGTTAGGTTGGATTTCGGCTACGTCCAGTGCTCTTCCTGAAATTATGGCCATGGCATCTCTAATAGTTCCCATCTACCGCAGGTCAATATGCCTCCCAGTTTTGATCCACAATAATAACACCTATCTCAAAATAGATCCATTTCAATTAAATTCTCTTATTTTTGAGTATCCAACCTCTAAAAAAAATGTTGACACGGGGCATTTTAGTTAAATTCTCTTATCCTATCCATTTTAGTTAAATTCTCTTATCCTCCTCACTTCGGACCAGAATTATTAGTACCTATATTCAGATACCAGATACATGACTAATCTAATTTGAAAGGCTAGAGGACCTCTTTAAAAAATAATATTTACGGAGAGCTCAAACTCGAAAGTATTAGTGTCCTCGCTTCTTAACTCCGAATTTAGATCGATACTACTTTTTTTTTCTGGGTAGTCCTGCAGGACCTCCGGTGTTCAGAATTGTTAGCATCCGATTAATTCGAAGCGAAAACAAAGAGCAAAAATGGTATTCCCTGTCCCTCAACCTGGGACATACCTATGTGTTAACTTGATTAGTCCGGTACGTTAACGTATACATTAAACCCGAGTGAAAAGAATGGATAAGCCATTAGCCATACTTTTCTCAAGGTCTCTGTTCTACACGGAATCTTTATGTTCCACATAAAAGGTGAACCTTTTCATCCAAAGAGGCAACATGAAAGTCGACCTGATCAACAAATTGAGATCCAGAATGAAAAATTGAGAGACGACAGAAATTTGACCCGGAAGACATGCTTTGCACATTCTACCGGAGATATCCCCGCAATTATAACATACCACTGACAAGGAATGACCGAGTAGTATTAACACGCCGAATGCTCACGCTATTTTTAGAGAGAACAACGTATATTTGTCATATGTAACAAGTGCTAATTTTTGTGGAAAATCCAAAAGGATACATGTTATATCAAATACTGTGCTGGCAAAAAAAAAAGCAAGCGCAGAAGAAAGGAAAACGCAATGATTATTTCTAACCTCAATTATAACAGATGATACCATTCAGGACATGCAAGAAAAACGATACAGGTTTCCGAGATGCCACTCAAGACATCACTGCATCAGTCTTCAACCAGGGTTACAAATTGCACTATAAAACTGCAAGGAGCACAATATATCCAAGTTCTTTGTGTTATTTAAAACTAACAGACATTTCAAATACTAGCATGTCCCACCACCGCAAACCTTGTCATCCTGAAGTGCAATAGTTGCCCCAAGTTCATGAAGTCGTAGTATCACCTAATGCTTCACACTAGGATCCTTGATGATGGTCACAGGACATGAAGCATTTGACAATACATAATTTGTCACACTGCCCATTAGAATCCTGTCCAAACACAGATATGTGAGAAGGAAATAAATGATCATCAGCATGTTACAGTTAACTTTCATTTTCTTGAATTTGAACTACCAACAGATAGTGGAAATGCAAATCTTCCATACATAATCGAGCTAAAAAATATAAATTTGCTATAAAAAGTCAATCTTATTTTTTATTTAACTATTTTCACTATATTTCATGAACAAAAATCTTTGAGTTTTGAGGCAACTCATATTTAGTAATTGTATAAAAGCATTTGGCATCTTACCGATTCTTCTGCTATTTATAGATTTACATATGTCGTACCTGATTATTGCAGTGCTAATAGATTGTTTACTTATTGCTTAAAATGGATTCCTCTTTGGTTGCACTATTATACAGAATTCAAATGAAGTATCACTAAATGTACACCTAGTGAACAAACTAAGTGTTAAGTCATTGCCATTCCTAGCTAGCTTCACCGATGCAGTCAAAATATTGACATCCAACATTGAACAATAAAACATTTTAACCAAGCAAAGTAGTTTTTCTTCAACGTAAAGCAAAATAACTAGTTCAACAAAGGCAACTAAAAAGAAATGTTGCTGCCATATGGCATATGCATTAATTACTAGTTGGGAGCTATAATGAAGAATTGGAAGTCGGGAAGTTCATAACGTTATTCACTCTCGGAATATTTTGGAGTTGTAAACCATCTATGCATTAACTACTAGTTGGGAACTATCATGGAGAACTGGAAGTTGGGAAGTTCATAATGTTATTCACTCACGGAATATTTTGGAGTTATAAACCATCTAGGTGATCACCCTGGAAGATATTCTGAATTGAAAGTAAGGCATGAATTAAATGACAGACTGCTTCCATATGGGCAAATTTGTAGGGAAGTGAAGAAAGCATATATGAGCTGTGGTGAGCATGTAATATGTTTCTAGGATCAGCAATGGTGAATAGAATAGACATATTGGTGCAGAAATATTTTTAACAAATAAGCAACTGAGATCGTATAGTGTTAACTCAACAAAGCATACTGCAAGTCTGCAACATATCAATATGGCTTCTGTGTAATGTTGCTAACAGAAGTACCAAGGATAATTGGGTTATGATATAGATGATACTAGTTTTCACTATACAATCAGTCAACTCAATACGTGAAGAAAAAAAAGTAGCTGAGGGAAAGCAAAGATGAAAGCAGTGTAAGGAAACAACTCTGGTGCTCAACTGCTCCAAGCTGGATCATTTGATTGCAACTACTGGATTTTCAGTTTAAAATATTCCCCTGGATGAGATAGTTGGAGTGGACCCATTGCAGAAGAAAAAAAAAATGATCATGGCTAAACTAAATCCACTTGAACTGAGAAGAACATTTTAACCATTTGTTTATTCCTCGAGCTCCACATTAACTATTAGCAACTCGTCAACTAAGATGGAGATAAGTATCCCCTAAAAAAAGAAAAGACTGAGATAAGTAAACGTTATCCATCACATAGTCAGAGCATCTGTTCCATCTTCAGATCCATAAGCATTTATTACACACAAGATGGATTCAAAGGTGAGTGAAGAATAGTCGAACCCCTTAAAAAAAGAAGAAAAAAACATATTTCAAATTTTTTGATGTTTCTTCCTTCTTTTTTTTTTTTTCAAAACTTATATTTTTAGTCTAAGATTTGATGAGTTTCATAGTCCTCCATTGAACTTTTCAATTACTTTGGTAAAATATGTTCCTTCTACGTGGTATGTACTGCCTACCAGAGATCGTAGAACGAAATTTCAGGTACCATTTTGTACAAGAGAAGACGAAGGGAACGCACCTTTGGATCTGGCTGAGGCCTCTGCTGCCCATGACCAGCGAGTCCAGCGTCAGATCCTCCACGGCTTCGCAAAGCTTCTCCCTCGCGTCTCCCCAGTAAATCTTGGTCACCATCGTCGCCTGATGACATCGTTTTAAGAAGAACAGCTCAATGCACGAGTAACTCCAAAGATATCGGTATAAAAAAAAATAGACAACAAAAAAGAGGATCTTTAGCGAGAGAAAACGGGGGCAACTCACCTCCTTCTGTCTGGCTGCAGTGTCGAGCATGTCGAGCACCTCAGCGTCCACCTCCAGATCGTAGTGCTTCATCACCTCCGGCTGCCGGAGCTCCGTCAGCGGAATCAGAGCTGAAAAAGAACAAAAAGGAAAAAAGCAAACAAGATCGGATGATGGATTGATCGAAGCAAGAATGGGATCGAGAAATGGAAGGGAGACGGACGTACGGGAACCCGATTTGGCCCAGAGACCGTGCTTGGCCTCGTCGCCCTTGGCATGCATGGCGTGCAGGACGACGAGGGTGTCGCCCTTCTGGACGAGGTTGTCGATCGCCCACTGCAGCGCGAGCTTGCTGCTCTTCGAGAAGTCCACCGCCACGCCGATCTTACGAGCTCCCGCCATCTCCGATCGATCTGCTCCTTCGCTCCTCCTCGTCCTCGTCCTCCTCTTCCGGTTTCGAAACAACTCTTGGGCGCTCTGTTTGTCCTCTGCCAAAACCAACAGCAAGTGAAAAAGAAAACTGCGAGTCGCGTGCAGCGTGGAAGGAAAAATGTGAAGGATGCGGATCTGCTGTCGAGGTTAACGCACGATTGGCTTCTGATCTCGGCTGTGATTGGTTTAGATATGTGAGCCCCACCTTCGTTGGCTCTAATGCGGATCGTGTTGGCTGTTGCGATGGAAACAGGTGATTTTCCGGGGATCCTCTTCTGCTGTTTCTGGTGCATTCATCTTCACGATATCGTAAAACAAATGTCACTTTATTTGGGACGACTTTTTTTTTATCGCCAATGCCAACAAACATATTATTATCACTGCTTTAATTTATTTTGGACATTTCTGTTCTCCTCCATGTGATCCAATTATCGATTTAGCTCAGGTGTCTTCTGGTAAAAGAAATGAAAATAATAATTTAAATATTTTTTTAATAAATATAAATAAAGATTAATATCTTATTTATTTATTTATTTAATAGTTCCATTTTTTACAAAATAGGAAAATGTACATTTAAGAAATACTTTTTATTTTAATCTTATTTAAAAATATATAAATTCACGTATAAAAAATTATAAAAAAATTTACTTATTTTATTTATTATTCTTATATCATCTAAGATAAATTCTTTCATCTCTTATCATTTTTTTTTCTCTTTTATCACCCTTTATTTTTTAATGATCATTAAATCAAAACTAACCATATGTGCACCTTGGCACTAGTAATTTTCCCAAAAGATAAAAAAGAAAAGATGTTGCATTTATCTTAATAGTTATACACCGGAATTAATTTCACTCTCGTTTTGAATAATAACAATTTTTTGTCTGATCCTCTAATATTATCTACTTCTATTTTTTTTTGCCACCCTAATGTCCGGGAAACAGCGTCGATTCTTCAACTCATGCGACGCTAACGTTGTGCACACTAGCCACAGATTGGAGTTTCGGCCTACCATAGAACTCGACTAATCTGATGTCGCCCCGAGTTGCGTGCTTGACTGTGACAAATGATACTTCCAATGAAGATTATTTTGCATTCTCTCAAAGGTCTGAACTTAGTTATTTGCGACTCTGAAGGTGTGCAGCCTATGTATTAAATAATTCTCATAAGTATGGGAAATTAGGTCTTAAAGGTAAAAAACATATCTTTATAAGATATTCGGATACCTCCAAAGAATATGTCTTCATAGGAGAAAAGGATGATTGAATGATAACTGAAATAGAAAGTATTGATGTTATATTCTTAGAAGATGATTTTTCTCGGCAAGGTGAAATAGATAAGGATCTTCACTTTTTATTTTCTGCACCGTGCAGTAGGGGTGTTCACCGGGTCCGGTGAACCCGACCACCCGAACCGACCCAAATTGAGTTTGGGTCGGTTCGATTTTTTGGTCGGGTCGGACCAGACCCGACCCGATCAAGATCCGATTTTGGTCTGGTCGGGTACGGGTTGAAAAAATTCAACCCGATTTAAACCGACCCAACCCAATGACCCATTTTTTTATTTTTTTAATAATTAAAGTAGTTTAAATTTAATTTAAAAGTTGAATTTAATTTAAAAATTAAAATATATCATGATAAAATGTTAAAAAAGTTTATTTTATGCTTTAAAATGAATACTAGATATAACGATTCATACTAAATACTAATAAAATAAAATAAAAATGAACAAAAATATGAAAAAAATTTGATCGGGTGACCCGTCGATCCGACCCAATCCAACTTGACTTTCGATGGGTCGGGTTAGATCGAATCGAGATGCCAAATATGACATAATCCGATCCAAACCGACCCGACCAAAGTTGATCGGGTCGATTCGAATTTGGGTTCGGGTCGGGTCCAACCCGACCCGTGAACACCCCTATCGTGCAGTTTCATGGAACTGCATGCAGTAGTTCCATGCATGCACACAACCGCATGAGCGATTGCCAAAGGCCCATGAAGAGCACTATTTTCAACACATTCATATGGACTCGAACTCGAGACCTGCTTCCATTGAATGACAAATGATTAAAATTTATTTAATTTCAAATATACATGTACTTCTTAACCTTATTTAATTTTATCGTTAAAAATATAAAAATAAAATGACTCGTGAAGAAGACATGATGTACTCTTTTGACCTTGTTTAATTTCACATGTAGTTTTTAACCGTATGTAATTTTATCATATTTTTTTTAAAAAAAAACTAAATGTAGATAGGTAAATGTATAATTATAAATTAATTAATTTTAAGTAAAATAATTTGAAAAGTTAAGAAAAAATAAGTTGTAAAATTTAGGATGTGAAGTGAAAATTTTATAAGAAACTAGAATGAACCGTTTATATAAAGTTATTATTTAATTATTTACTGATTAGGAAACTAAATTCAGTATTATTTGATTATTTTGTACAGCCCTAAATTTCTTCTTATATTAATCATGAATTATGACGTAGACTATATAAAATAAATTCATTGCTCACAGTATTTTTTAGTTCATGAGGTTTGTAGTGTAAATATATGATATTTTAGCGAGTTTTGAGTTTTCATCCGTTAAAAAATGCAACAACTACGTGTTCTATTTGATTATATTATTATCATATAAATCCATCACATTTATATCATAATCTTTCAAAATTAGTTAAACAAAAGTAATTTTAAAATAGAGGATACAAGAATTGATATTTTAAGCATCTGATGCGGTCCAAGAGTCATTGATAGCTAACAAAAAAAATCGGTCCAAGAGTCATTGATAGCTAACAAAAAAAAGTAAGTTGGAGAGAGAATAAAAGAGGCTAAGTAGAAAAATAGATGGAACAGCAAAATTGCCGAACAATCTTTTTCTAAAAAATGGTAATAAATATTTTTTTAATAAATAAAGAAAACCTTTTAATGTTTATAGTAACAAAGTATGATGTTAAGTATTGGAAGATGAAAGATAAAGGGTTAATTTGACTTAGCTGATAAAAGATGACTAATAACTTGTAAGTGTCGATAAGCACTTTAGTTATTGAAATTGATTTTAAAAATAAATAATTATGTATTTGGGTAAAACCACTAAAATTGATGATAAGCATTAAATATTTTGATAACAAATTTTTTATAAGTAAATATTTTTTATTGAAAGACAAAAATATCTTTATTGGGTCGAACAAGTGCAAATGGCACTTACGTACGCATAAAAAAAAATATCATTTTGTTCAATATATCAAAGAAATCAGCTAAAAATTGTTCAAATCTTTTGTTCAAGCTGTCTCCCTCCTCGGATGGATGCGCCCCAGACATCACCGAAGTGATCCCTCATTACGGTTTCAAGAAAAGTGTTGAAGGAAAAAAACAGCAATGGTAGGTTGTCTCAACGGATTTTGAAGCTTGCATTTGTGAAATCTAACATTTATATGTCTTTCGTAATCAAGCATCATCACTTAATGATCAATTTAGTATGTTGCAGATTCTTATATATGAAAAAAATAATCAGGGCGTGAGACAAGAAAGAAGGGAGATGCGTAAGTATCATGCTTATCATCGTTCCTGAATCCAACACATGTTCTTTAAAATCATAATGCAATCTCTTTAAAAAGAATTGCAAGAATACTCTATATTCTTCTTTAAAAAATCTGAAAGCTTTCTATATCATATGTTACTATATGCATATTTTCCCACATCTCTATTCTTTTATATTGTTATTTCATGAGATTTTGCACACTTGTCTACAGGCTTATTAAAAAAAAATTTGATAAAGGAGTTCTTCTACATTGAAAGGTGCAACACTTGTGGTCACCTAGAAGAGCCCTGGAGAGACTTTATAAAAGAATAGACTAGGACTATTTTGGTGACATTGTCATGCTAGTTACAAGTAAAGTCCAAAATAAAAAAAAAAAGTTGAAAATCATGATGCATGTCAGACAAAAAATTTGAAATCTACAATTTTGATGATTTCAAGTACATAATATGAAAATTGAAGCACAATTGTTTTAGAAATGGTATGTCAATTAATAATTTGTAGACACTAACAAATACTTAAGGAAAGTATTCAACTAAATTATATAATAAATCATATGTCAATTATATCATGTTACATTCTAGAAATCTCATTAGGAATAATATCACCAATTACATTCCAATAAGTATTATTTTGTGATCAATTTCCTTCATCAACATTGTTATCTTGTAATGATGAGCTCTCATCTTGATCAACAACTGACATATAACCTTAATTTTTTTGCTTCTTTAAATGCATCATCTATGTCAGATTTCTTTCTCATGTGAATGTGAATTGCCACGGTAGCAAGTACAATGTCTTTCTTAGTGTTGATATTTATAAATGTGTTTAATGAAGGTGAAACACTCCTCCATATGTTTCACTATGGAACACTCATATAATCAACCGTCTATTTTTAAATATGTGGTTTAGATTAAAAGAGGAGAGAGAAAGCGGTTATATTATTTTAATTAGGTAGTTTTAAGTTATTTTTAATCTAAACCACATATTTAAAAATAGACGGTTGACCATATAGATGTTTCACGGTGAAACACATGGAGGGATGTTTCACCTCCATTAAACCCTTTATAAATAGTCATGTCTCACAAAATAGACTAGCTTGCTTTCCAAACACCAAATGTGCGCTCAACGATATTTCAATAAGAAGAATGTACATAGTTGATTTTTTTTCTTTATCCCCCTTGCTCCTTGCATTTGTGATGTTGCACCTCGACGAAATTTCGCAAGATGATACCTCCCATTATCCTCTTTGTATGAACCCATATATCCCTTTGTATAGGAATAACCAACATCAACTAGATAATATTTTTTTCCAAATTGACGTGGAAAATTCAACTCTAGTATATGAAAAGTCTCACCAAATATACGATTTTCATGAGCTAATCCTTCCCATCCGGCCCAAACCAATTAAAACACATATTAAAATCAACCACTGTTGAATCTAGAATCCCGAGAGTGTTTTGATGATCACAAATTTGTAAGAGAACTTAGTCTGTATTGATGAACTTGTTTGAGTTGATTTCTGTAAAAGGATGTTTTCAGGATTCATAGTTGATAGGTCGACTAAAGCTAAAGGAATGGACGACCTGTGCACACGGAAGACATATCAGAAGAACTATATGTGTGCAGTGGTCGTTCTAAGCATATGAAGCAGTCGATCAATGTTAAAGGAGGAATATAGAGAGGAGCAAAAGGATGACCGGTCGATCAAAGATAAAGGAAGGATGACCAGAGAAAAGGGCTTAACGGGAGGGGTCGCCCGATGATGAGAAATGGACGACTGAAGGCAACACCCTTACGACCAAAGGTTGGAGGATGGG
>LTAE01005100.1:3810-22264 GCA_001647135.1 Pontederia paniculata | reverse complement strand
TATATATATATATATATATATATATATATGAGATTACAAAATTAAATATCATCTTATTATTTTTCACAAAAGGGTTCCAACAAGACACATCCGAGTCTGATATCTGAGCAAAAGCAAAGGCTGTGGAAGTCTCTAAACAAGGTCCCAAAACCACACAGAGCAAATCCAAAACACATCTGCCACAATGTCAACCACTTGGGATTCGGATTGGGAGGGAGGGCCCTGTCGATTTGGCTCATCGGACGTAGAGTTGGCAATGACACTTGCCACTCGCAATTTCATTTTTCTCTCATTCATTTTAGATCAAAGTTGCAGTGTCGTCTCAGTAAACGCGTAGGCAAGACAAAGGGACTTGGTCGCAGTTAATGTCATAACGACGGTGACGAGCTCACGCGCTCCATGAGGTCTTTGATGATCTCCCAATGGAAGAACAAAACTTCTCAGTGCTGCAGGCGACTACACCTTAAAAATTAGAACCAGAGAGAGAGAGGCAAAGTAAAAGTAACAGCAGTTACAGCGGCGAATAGTAAAAGAAGAGAAAGAAGAAGAGAAAGAGAGAAGCTTCCCATCCATTCTCTCTCTCTCTCTCTCTCTCTCTCTCTCTCTCTCTCTCTTTGATCAGTCCTCCATTCTCCCTCTCTCTTTGATTAGTCCTGCCAGCGTCGTTTCCTCTGCCAAGAACCCGGCTTTCGGATCCTTCTCTCTGATGCCTGAAGCGCGCCAGAGCGAAGTGGGGAGGCAGACGCAGAGGAGGCCCCTTTACCCGGAAATCAAGAAAGGAGCAATTTTGAGCTTTAGAACGGCGTGGGGCACTTATCTCCGAGTTTTTTTCTTGTTGTTGTTGGGAATTTAACGCAGTTTTCGTCTTTTTGGCTCTTTATCTCGTTCGGTACACGAAAGGTGGGATCTTGGTGGATGTTGGGTGGGAAAGAGGGAGGGCTTTGGAGGGTTTAAGAGGGTCTTTATATAGAGATCGCGGGATGTTTTGGCGTCTGGAGAAGGATGGCGGAAGGCGAAGCGGGAGCGAAGGTTCGAGTGGTGCGATGCCCCAAGTGTGAGAAACATCTGCCTGAGCTTGGCAACTTCTCGCTCTACAGCTGCGGCGGTTGCGGCGCTGCTCTTCAAGGTTTCCTCGTTCTCCAGTATTTTTTTCTCTCCTAAAATTTACTCCATTCTGAGATTTGGAATCTGTTGCAATTTGCAATTGTTGATTCTACTATCAGAAAGAAATCAATATGTTTTCCTTACTTTTGCAGTGCTTTTATAGTGATTATTTTGTCCTATTTTCTCTTATGTTCCTTTGTTCAGTTGACGCTTGAGGCAATTACTGTGGAAGAACATTTTTCCTATAAGAAAATTATGGTTTTGATACACATTGTTCTGTGCGATTCCATAGAACTGGAATGTCGACTCTAATGCTTAGCAATCGCTGCAAAAGGGCAAATTCTTACTTCCAAAACCTCACCGGTGAGCAAGAAGGTTAATAGTCTTGGTTTTCCACAGAGTGGTTCCGAGAAGAAGGGTTTGGCTATGGATTCAAGTACCGGGATTGATAATGAGTTCAGAGGAGCCGAGGGTAAACGAGAAGAAGAGTTGATTCCCAAAAGTAAATCGAGTTTCGCAGCTCCAGGCAAGTATGTTTCTGGCATTGAAGCAGATGCTGTTTCGCTGATTGAACATAACAGCTTAAACCTAGACGATATTGCGAATGCAAGCAGAACAGGATTCAGAAATGATAAATTTCGGCGTCGGTCCAAGGCACCAAGTGATTTCAGCCCACTTGTAAGTGAGCCAGACATAATTGGTTCGAAGAACACGGGAGGAACCAATGAGCCACTGGACCAATATTACAAAGCTCACAAACAACAAAAGGGTGATGAGAACCGACAACCCCTAGTTTCTTCAGAGAACATCCGGTCTGCTCAATATTCTGATGAAGGTCCTTCCAATTTCATTTGGAATAAAAAATATCAATACAGAGATGGTGAGAGAAATAGATGTTGGAATGCAGATGGAGCTACAAGAGTTGGGTACCTCGAACAAGACCGAGCAGAGATTCTAAGGATGCTTGATGAATTGAGAGATCAAGTACAACGATCCTGCGAAGACACAGATAAGAAGAAACCAAGTGCTCCTGCGGATAAATCAACAAACTCCACAAGATCCTATGTCCATCAAGACCGTGTTAATTGGGCACCCGAAAGCTCATCATCATTAAACTGGAATCCATCTCGTCCTGCTCCTTTACTCAATGAGCATAATATGAGTATGCTAAATTTTTATCCTACTGTGCCTCCTCAGAATGATATACCTGGGTATGTTGATCCTTTAGCCTATAGGAGAGCTCCATATAACATCGGTGACTATACACAGGGACATGCAGATAGTTATCTTTATGGACAACTTGATCCTGTTTTGCCTTATCATCACGAAGGATTTTTTCATCAGCCCACCTGCACATGTATGCATTGTGCTCCAAGGCCGCTCTCAGTGCCTGAGCAAGGTCCACCTTCGAAATTTAGCCATCGAAGGATTCCGTATCTTGTGAACAATCATGAGTTCTACCCTATTAACGTTCCCTCAGTCTTTGGAACCAGAAGCTCAAATACAAGAGGTGGAAATGCTTTCCACTCAGTTAATCCATCAACTGATCGAAGGACCATGATCAGTATGAGTGCTCGACGTCCTTGCCAACCGGTTGCTGGTGCGGCTCCTTTTATGACATGTTATAATTGTTTTGAACTGTTACAACTACCAGAAAATACTTCTCTGAAGAAGCATTTTAGACTCCGTTGTGGGTCTTGCTCAGATATAAATACAGTCCAACGCCGTGGGAATAAACTTGTCGTTTCAGTCAATCCACGGACCTCACATTTGTCTTCAGGTAACTACAATAACTCTTGTAACAGCCCGAGCAATGATGTTGTATCAATGGATGACAAGCTAGTTTTACCTTACATTTTTCCTGTCCATGATCATGAGAGAATAGAAAAAACACATGGTTTAGAATTTAGTGAGTCTGAGAAAATGCAAGGATTATCCTCATCTTCCAGTTTGTCTGGACATATCGAGAGCCCAGAGAGTGGAATTTCTCAGAAGGATGCTCATATCTCATCAGAAATTCCCTTAGAAGCTCAAGTGGTTTCAAGAGTTCCAAGTTTTCCACCTCATGATCATTTTGAATACTCAATATCTGATCAATTAATTGATGAATCTGGAAATGGAAGCATAAGTAAGCGCTCTGATCAAGAAAGAAACGTCTCTTTAAGCGGAAACTTCAAGCAGAACTCTTCAAAAGATGTACAGCTGGCAACTGAGATGGACTTGCCTGCCGATGAGTATTCACCACCTGGATTGTCTCAAGATTCTTGGGATATGGTAAATAAAGATGAAGCTCATCCAAAGATCATTAAGGCTGGTGAATCATTCCTTTCTGGCCTCGTAAAAAAAAGCTTCAGGTTCAACCAATCAGCCAGACATGGAAGATCTAAAGTTTTTATCAATGGGCATCATATACCTGATCGTTCAGTCAAGAGAGCAGAAAAACTAGCAGGTCCAGTCTTTCCCGGTGAATATTGGTGAGTCAGTTCTTCAAATATTTGTTCAACAAGTTTTCTTAGTTTCCTACCTTATAACTAACTGCTCAATGTAATTGGTTTAAACTTAAAAAAGTGTAGGTTAAAATACTTTTTTCTGAAGAAGAATTAAAATATTATGCACCAAAATTACAAAAATGGACAAATTGATTTGAATTATTTTCCCCACATTCCAAACTTTGTTGAAATATTCGCATTCTACATTTTTATTTGTTGTCCAGAATTTAAGATCCCGGTCCTATTCTAGTTTTTCATTAGAGTATTTTGTTAGTCAGTCACGAAAATGTTGTTGTCCCTCTCAAAAAAAAATGTTGTTGTCCGAACAACTTTAGATATATGTATTTTCTTCTTGGATTTTCATTTCAGATATCAATCCGTTAGATTATTTTGAAGCTTGAACTTCAAAATCTGTTAGCATTGAATTTGATTTAATCTTAGAAAAGTTACAGTATCTCTATTTATCTTTTCCGTATGCATGGTCTGCGCTGTGCAGATATTTGTTGTAACAATTTGTTTGGTTACCTCATGCAGGTATGATTATCGTGCTGGGTTTTGGGGTGTCATGGGTCATCCATGTCTTGGCATCATTCCTGTAAGATAAATTCTGCTAATTGGTGAGCCTATAAGCAGTTCACATTAATAGTGCACTTAGCTATATATTTTGTTGACAGCCTTTTATCGAAGAGTTCAAATATCCTATGCCCAAGAATTGTGCTGGAGGGAGTACTGGTGTTCTGGTGAACGGGAGAGAACTTCATCAAAAGGATTTGAATTTGCTTTATAGACGAGGCTTTCCAGATACCAGAGGTTCTTACATAATTGATATTTCTGGTAGAGTTTGGGATGACGACTCTGGTGAAGAGCTAGATTGTCTTGGGAGACTTGCACCTACGTGAGTTCTTGCAACCTTCAGTCTTCCTCAAAGTATTACTTTATATGTCTTAAATTTGGACTTGACTACGAAGTAGATTGCAAACTGTTGTTCTAAGATTCTTACTCATCTAAAATCAAAATTGAAGAAAGAAAATAAACCAGTCATACTTCAAGATGATAATGTCAGGTGCCCTATGATAGTGTGATTCAAATAGAGAATAAATATATTAGACATATTATAAACTTCATATGATTATTATTCATAATATTATTTCTAATGGTACAGTCATCACTGTTTCTGAGATTATTAGTTTTAAAATACGTTAGTAACTTGTCTGACCAATGCCACCTCTCTTGTTTGAATTAGCAAGCTATGTAGTCCTCATTATTGGGTGAAGTAGTTGGATGGTGCATATGAATCCAAGATCTAGTCATTAGTTTTTACTCATGTATTTCACTTCTATGCTTGTATCTTTGGCTCAAAGACAAGATATTGCAATATTCTACATTAAGATGTTTTTATGACTTCTGCATCATGCAAACTGATACCATGCATGCACAATTCATCCTTTCTCTCAAAGAGTCACCTTGGAGACACCTGTATATCCTGATTAATTATATTTCTTAACAGAGTTGAGAAAGTGAAACATGGATTCGGAATGCGGGTCCCCAGAGATCTTGCAAAGGATGCTGAGACTAATTAAAATATTTAATCATCTGGTGACTTCAATTTCTGTTGATTCAAGGGACATCTCAGTCATGGAGACTATTGTCTTCAGCAGGATTGCTTCTGTTGGTCTCAGCAAATCACTTACATATTCCTTTCAGTTGGCCTATTTTGCATCTTCTTTCTTTCTCATTTTTAATTTCTGTTTATTATTCAATCGGTTAGACAGTTCTGTGCAATACATAGGGGGTCGATATTAGTCTGCCTGTAGAGGTATCTCTTTCTGTGCATTTTGCATCATATATTGGTGTAGCTGAGGTGTGCTCCTTGGATATTAGAGCTCAACTTTTGCACTGTCTACACACGTTATCTTCACAGGCAGGTACATATGTAACTCATAATTTTCCTAATGAAGTCCCCAACTTGTATGGAATTTGATCTTCTGCCATTCTATTTACGAATGTTGTCTGTGTGTAGTTTTAGTAACCTCAGAAAAGAATCAAAAGCGAAAACTTGAAAGCCACTGACTGAGCCTTTCCAATCAACCCGACTAGCCTAGCCTTGTGCTGGCTTAGGAGTTGCCAGCTCCGTAGTTGATTGCTAACCAGAGGACAGTGACAGTCAATATTCCTGTTCCTACTTTTGTGCTTGTTTGCTATTTGGACTGTGCTTCAATTATATCAATTGTACTAACTGTTGACAGCAACTGTTCTGTATTCTTTTGTCAAGTAAAATCCGGATAAGATTGTAAGCAATTAGATGGGATTGCATGCGCCTCTTCTAAACTTTTCACCAAGTTGTTGGTAGCAACTCCATTGGATTTGCACTGTTAAATACTTCTAGGACTCGAAAGCTCAAATGTTGTTCATTCTTTTACTATGTCGTGGACGTCGTTGTTAAAATTGTGTTGTAAGTGTTTTCTCATGACCAGAAAAAGAACTGGAAAGATCCGAAAGCCAGCATATATTTTCTATCTAGTTACACCCCCTACAAAAGCCACTGATGGTTTCTCTGTTTTTGTCCCCTGTCAAATGATGGCTTAGAAATGTATCGAGGTGGATAAACAGGCCATGCTAGCTCAACCTCGTCAATTGTTGTTTGATTTTTTTTTAGGTTGTGACCCGGTATTCTAGAAGCGGTGTCAAGTATAATCATGTCTATGATAGATAAAACTTTCAATGAAGATTTTTTTCATTCACAGGTACTCGAACTCGAGACTTGCGTACGAAGATGAGTCGCTTACTACTCTACCCTAATAGCACATCTGGGTAAGTAGGATAAATACCGTACTCTTTGAAGATAAATTAAGCAATACACAGTTTTTTTACTTTAAACATAAAAATTAAAGCAATCACATTTTTTATACGGATTTAGAAATTGAGCTGCTACATATAATTAGCTTAGTATTTCTATTGTTGGAAGGAATAATTATAGATGCTTCAATGGTATGTTTAAAAGACAATAACTCATTTTCTTACAATTTGTTTCCAAAGATGAAGCATCATGCGCTTGTCGATTTGTAATGATGATAAGTTTCCTTTTTCTAAAAAAATGAAACTTATAAATATTAAAAGTTATCTATTATGATAAAGTCCAGATAAGTTGCAGAGTGGGCTCCTTCAAATGGCCACCAAAATATCTTTTTGTTGGACTTGGAAGAGCAAGAAGATGAGAGCAAGCATGCATTTATTTTATTTAATGCTATGAAATCTTTATTAGTAAGTGAACAATTTTATTCTTATTTAATAAATAAAGAACACGAACTCGAGAGAGAGAGAGAAACCCAGTAGTGCCAAGTATGGCTCCCATGCCAATTGGCATGACGATTAGGTATATGAGTGAGAGAGAGAGAGAGAGAGAGAGAGAGAGACCTAGTAGTGCCATTAATAGTATGGCTCCCATGCCAATTGGCATGACGATTAGGTATATCTGCTCTTCTCGCAACTGTAAAGTCCGCAGTGTTTTATTAATGTTTTCTTTCTTCTCAACTATGGTTGGTTGTTAACCTATTTTAATCATTTTTATAGAATTTATACGATTATATACAAGTACTTATGCCTCTTTATTTTATATAATAAAAACTTGTAAATATTAAATATCTTGTTTACATAACTTATTATTAATACTTAAGAGTGAAGTTTTAAAACAATATTACGAGTTAAAATTATTATAATAAACTTTTATATATTTTTACCTTTTAATATGTTTCCATTTTGCCAACTGTAGTTATTGTTAGTTGTTTATTAGTTACTTGGTACTGATAAATAATGAGAGTGATTATTTAATTATTTCGGATTTATGTCGTATTAATATGTTAGTTGATTTCACATTTATGAGTTTTGGATAGGTGCATACTTTATAGTATAAAAGCATATTAATATTTTTATATAAGGCTCTACGAGTTTATCATACAATTGTTTAATACAAGTTTACAACAATATTCTAAACCTTATAAAACAAATAAGTATATAGTGTTCATACAATAATAAGGCATGTCATACAAATTTAGGACATGTTTAGTTTTAGATATATTCTATATTTTTATTTTTTGTTTTCCCTATTTTATTATTTTTTTTAAAATCATGAACGTTTGTTTTGTTTATCATTTTCATTATTTGATACAGAATAACATGATCTTTTGACTACTATTGTAAAAAAAGGCCCAACAATACTAGTGCTGAAAAATAAACCGCTTCATTATGTTTTAGTGGTTAAAATACGATTAATTATAAATCATAATTTTAAGCTTGCCACCAATTTTGAATTGAAAAATAGAAAATGAAAACATTTCTCCTATTTTACAATTTCAAGACATATTTAGAAAGCATTTTCTGGAATAACTTTCTATAATTAAATCAAACATAATTCTTATCATTTTATAAGAAAACAGAAAATGCAAATAGGAATAAGCCCCATCATCAAGTATCATCATATTAATCGAATCTTGAGGTTTTTCCCCACTTTTGAGCCAATTTTATTATATATAGGTTATCAGATCTTATCCCATCCATCATATAACAAAATTAATAAATTATCATTTTATTGAGCCATTGAATGAATTCATTGCTAAGAAGAGACCATAAACTCTATCTTTGATCAATTTAGGAAATTCAAATACCTAAAATGTGACTCTCCCAAAAGTACGCGTCATCACATGGCAGAATGCCCTCCTAAGAGCTATGACATAATACTATGCATTGACTTTATAGTTGACTCTTTGACCAACCAACAAAATACGAAAAATAAAACTTTTAAAACTCTAAAAGTTCAACTTTCATAAAATAAGAATGCATAAGTCTTTCATAAAATAAACTATAAACTGTCTCAAATGACTAACAATTACAACTCAATAGAAAGGGAAAGAGACATCATAACTAAGGATCAATAAATCATGTGCAAACAACAATCACCACGAGCATCTGTCACCGCATGCATTATCAACCATCATCTCTACATATCACTCACCTACAAGTCTAAAGCAGGGAGAAAAATAATTCACCATGAGCTATAACGTCTAGTAATGTAAAACGACAATAAATAAATATTGACATGATAAATAAAATGTAGAAATAAGCTAATGACAAAAGTCAAAGTATCAATTATTCATATATTTCAGTCTTTCTTTACTTAACTTTCTTTCATCATCTTTATCATACCTTACTTTCTTTGCATAGGGAGTGAGCTATGACAGATAGTCAAAACATCAAACATCTCATCGTTGCTTTCTTTATATAAGGAGTAAGCTATGATCAAAGGCCAAACATCAATTACTCCACATCATCAATCTTTCATCATTACTTCAATAGTGCTTTGATTTCAATCAATCATTATTAATCTTAAATCCTATAATACAATATTAACAATGTAATAATTCATCCAAATGATTATTTTATTATATTTAACTTATCATATTAATGATTTCGAAGTGACTTTGAGGATTACTTTTTTTGACTTTGAAGTGACTCATGACTTTTGGAGGTCTCATCAATATTGTTGATAATGCCTTGAATCTTAATCCAGTGGAAACCCATATGACCCCCTGCGCATCACAGCCGTCGAATATTTGGGGCGGCGAAGCCGCCCGTCCCATATGGGAGCCCCCAAACCTAGACAACCTTAAGGCTTATGTTTCCTATTTTGTATTGGGAGTCCATATATAAACTCCCTAGGGTTTGGGTTATTCAGTATCTTGTATCATATGCTATTTTTCCATATTAAAGAAACAACTCTAGCCGCCGCCCAAGGACGTAGCCCAGTTAAGGATGAATCTCGTAAATCCGTGTGTCTTCTCTGTGTTGATCTTTCTCTCTCGCCTATTTTTTTCATAACAAATATGTTAGTGGGATGCACAAGCCACAACCAAGAATGCTCGATAAATTCTTTAGTTGCAGGGCGGGGAGAAAGCCAAGCAATAGAATCCGGATATGGACTGAAATACTAGTCCTATCTTTAAAACACTTCTGCTTCCAAACTTTAACAATGCATGATGACCTCATAATTTAATTTAGGCGAAGCATGATTGCCCTTTATCTTGTCCACGTATTAATCCTTATTCATGAAGGAAAACTATGCATTTAAATAATCAAAGCTATGCTTCAGCCATCGCTAACACGGGTTGTGTTAGAGACGAACACGGGTCGTGTTCGATGCTATTCATGAACACATCGAGAAACCCATCTAGTGAGCCGACGTAGGCCGTGTCAAATTTTGACATGGTCCGTGTTTCATATGTTCATTAATGTATATTTAAACCTCTTAGAACATGTGTCGTGTTCTTCCACAACTCGGATTGTTTCCCATGATCGATATGTTTAGGGTTTTCTTTCATACTTTTAGGGCTGAAGCAGACTGTGTCCTAATCCACATGGGTCATGTTATCCTTCTATTAATAAATTATTTAACGCGAGATGCGTGTTCTACGTTGAGAAAATGTTGGCCGTGTTCGGCTCATCAGGTTCTGTCTCTTGACAATGGCGCTAGGGTTTTCAGGACATCAAGACATGAGCCATGTCTGGAGTGGACGTGGACTTGTCCTGGCAACTCCGAAATCGATTAGGGTTTTGTTTCGACAGACACGACCATGATCGAGAAGAACTCTATCCATGTCATGCCGAAGATGCGAAGTTAGGGTTTTGCATCAATAGATGCGGGTCGTGTCCAAGAAGGACATGGTTCGTGTTTTGTCGATGTTGAATAGTATAAATGTTTCATGCTCTGGATGCAAGCCGTGTCTTAGGAGACACGATCCATGTTCTGAGCTATCAAGGCTACATTTTATCATCTTTTCGTCAATTAAAATAGTAATTTTTGGTTCAATAATGATTCTAAGACTAAGGCTGAACATAAAATTATTCATGGAATTAAAAAAGCATGATTTTCAACTTAAATTATCAAAATCTAACATAAATCATATCATGCAATTTATTAATCATGGAAAGGCTATCTAAAGGGATCTGTCTCTTTACATATCGAGTTTTGTAGTATCTTTTGGGTTATTCTAGAGGAATTTTGTCTTCTTCTCCTTCTTTCTCGCTCTACAATAAATCTCCTTCACGTCCTCCTAATGAGTCAACATAATTTTAGAAGAGAGAAAGAGAGGGAAGGGAAAGCCTTAATGAAGAGACAAAAATCTTACCTCTTGCACCGGGTGGGGAAGAAGAGACGAGAGAGAAAAATCTGGTGGCTAGGGCTCGAGGGAAAGAATGAGGCAAATAAGAGACTTCTTTTCTTTTTATGGGTGTTTATATAGGAGTGTATCTAGGATTTTCTGAGTTTAACTAAAATTAAACTTTATTAATAAATTCTTATCCAGAAAATAATTTGATTAAAAAAAATATTATTTAACTAAATCCCAAAATCTAAGATAATTGAAATTGCGTATTTAAATATCTGGGCTCAACAAGACCCAAGTTGGGACTTTTTCAGCGGTTCGTGTTCATTTCTGAACACGGCCCGTGTTGGCTCCACATCTATGACAAGTGTTACATAAACATACAAAATAAACCATTCAAACATCTTGAATCAAATCTAAACAGTTAAATATGTATTCATACATAGGTCCACTACATTTTTTCTTTATAATTCATTAAAAGATCATAGTGTTTCATGCCTCCTTCTCAAGAATGTTAATTTTTTTAATTTTATATTAATTCAGTTTTCCTAGGATGGAAGCATTTTCGATGAATTATTTTAACTGATTCCTATATTAATAATGATAACTTCGAAGCTATTAACTTTCAATTCAATTCTGATATTTAATTAAATCAACCAAAATAAAATTTGAATTTCTCAATCTCTTTTGATTTGGATAAATTATTTGAACTCTTTTATTCTTATTTTGGGCCAACGACGGAGGAAGAACGAGAGATATAGATATGTACTTCTGTAGGACAAAAGATTTAAAACCTCTCACCCAACCAGATGTTGATAATTGATTACACTTGCAAGCCCCACTAAAATTATTACTGTTCTTTGAGTCTCTAAATGAGATATATAGAACTTTAAATATCATCATATATATGATTATATTTTTTTTATTTTTCAAGTTAAAAATGATTATGTCTATATGGATATATTTATACGTAATGAAATTTAAAGATAATGCAAATATTTGATATACGATATGAATGATAATTGTGATAATGCTTTCAAAATTTCTTGCTCAAATATAATTTCTTTCGGATATTATAGAAAGATCAAACTAAGACAAATGAAAATAGAAAATAATGTCAGAATAAGATCTCTTTTGAAAAAAATAAAATTCAGATATGTTTTGTGAATTTTTTATATCGCATACAAAGGAAGAATATAAGTAAGATAAATAGTAAACGGAGTATAAGAATTATAATTAAGCTATTTTCATGTATAATAATTATAATTTGGTGATCTTTCTTCTCGTCGAGGAATTTCTATAAGAAACATTATGGACGCCTATAAAAAAGTAATTTTCACAAAAATAGGGCGACCCTTAATTGATGTGGTTAACTCATTACTATGGATTATATGTTGGCCCAAGCTCACTTTTATATTGTGTAACTTTACTTAAAATTCCATTGAGTTTTGGTTATTATAATCCCATTAGTTATTATAATCTAGTTTTTATAGTTTAATAAATGTGTCAAACATTTTTTTTATATAAAGCATGCGTCAAATGACCTTACATATTATTTTCTTCTTTTGTTGGCCGAGAAATTATTAAAAATACTAATGATTATTATATTTATTTTTTGAGAACTTATATATATTATTAATATTTGTTATTTCTATTTTTCCCCCATGAACTATCGTGAAATTTCATATCTATCTCTAAACTATAAAATCAGGCAGAAGTAGGTCTGAACTATTTTCGATTGGACAATTTCATCAAACAACCTATTTTTTTTTATTTTCTTAAATTATTTTAATTTATTAAATGACTACTTTACCTCTTTAGATAAATATATCCTCTCTCTCCTCCCTTTGCTCTTCTCTCTCTCGCACCCTCTCCTCTCTACTCTCTCTCTCGCAGGCGTGCAGGGGCAGCACGGGCGAGCTCGTCGTCGCGCACACCTCTCGCTCATCTCGCAGAGGCAAGCTGGCCCCTGCTGTAAGTCTGCTCAAAATAGCCCACAAGGCCCAAGGAAAAAAAAGGTGGAATTTTGAAAATTAATAGGGGTAAACTTGTCTTTTTTCTGTGGCAGATATTTGTAAATAAATAATTTGATCAGCCGTCGGATTCGTGACACGTGTCCCCTACTTATATATACATCTGCCCCTCCTCTCTCTTCCTACCTTGTTGCTACAGTGGCCTTCTCCCTCACTCGACGCGGCTGCGAGGCGTCCGTTACCAGGGGTTCTAGACGGTGAGATTTTCTGGCGATGGCAGGATCATCAGTAGGTATGATTGCATTGCTCACATTGACGCGAACATTCCTATGGGAGCTGATTCGATTTTGTATGTGTGTATGCAGTGGGAACCGGAGGCGACGCCGGCGCTCGCACGCGAGAAATCTTGCGATATCGACGGTGATTCGTGGTCGAGTCCATTCCGATGAGTATAGCATTGCATCAGCTGGAGTTAGATGATGTTTTTAGGGGTTTAATCCGCTTTTCCATTTGTCCATTGTGGGGACATCATCGTCTTTCACATTTTCGCCATCATCGGGGTTCGTCGGCATCGTAGAAGCAGTCCTGACCTCATAGACGCATAGTGAGTGCTTCATAACCCCTTAAACAATCAGATTTGATAGTTGTGGGTGCAGCTGATCTTAATTGATTTGTATGGCAGCAGAGTTGTCGATTACGGTTGGTGTGTGAGTCGCGGATGTTGGGTAAGGGGAAGGTGAGAGAGTGCGGGAGACGTTTGTGCATTTTCTGGTGAGCATTCGTTTGAACGATTAGTGCATTCATCATTTCTTTCATTATTCAGATTTCCTTGATGTATTTGTCATCGTGTTCGTTGATGATATATTGATTTACTCGTCTAGTGCTGAGATGCATGAGTCACATTTGAGGTCAGTGTTGGAGATACTTAGGTTACACTAGTTGTACGCCAAGTTCTCCAAGTGTGAGTTCTGGATTGATAGAGTAGCATTCTTGTGGCATGTGATATCTGCGGATGGGGTGCTTGTTGATCCATCCAAGATAGAGTGTGTGGTGAAGTGGGAGGCGCCTAGGAACACCAAGGAGATCCGCAATTTCCTCAGATTGGCAGGGTATTATAAGAGATTTGTTTAGGGCTTCTCCACTATTGCTGCACCACTTACATAGCTATTGAGGAAGAATGCCAAGTTTGTATGGACTGATAGATGTGAGAGCAACTTCAGGAGTTGAAGAATCGGTTAGTCACTACACCGATTCTAGTTCTACTCGAGGGCCGGGAGAAATTTGTGGTGTACAGTGATGCCTCGAGATTGGGATTGGGTTGTGTGCTGATGCAGCATGGTAGGGGGATTGTCTATGCGTCTAGGAAGTTGAAGACGCATGAGGTGAATTACCCGACTCATGATTTGGAGTTGGCTGCCATAGTCTTCGCCTTGAAGATATGGAGACATTGTTTATATGGAGAGCACATTCAAATCTTCACATACCATAAGACGTTGAAGAATCTGAAGACACAGAAGGAGCTCAATGCTAGACATCGCCGATGGATGGAGTTCATCAAGGATTATGACCTAACTCTAGAGTATCATCCAGGAAAGGCGAATGCCGTGGCAAACACATTGAGTCATAAGTTCAGGGACGTTGATAGAGTTTCTCCAGTACAAGAGCTGTCGGGGTTGATCTTCAACCTCATAGTTGACAGCAGTGGTGGATTGTTGTGTAGTCTTAAAGTCAGCCTATATTGATTAATAGGATCAGAGAGGCACAGATAGTGGATGTTGGCACTTGGATGATTATAGATCAGATGAGAGCAAGCTTGGGTGAGAGATACAGTCAGCTTGAGGATGGCACATTGACGATGAGAGGCAGGATGTTTGTACCTAGATCCTATGATTTGATGACTGAGATCATGGATGAGAGTCATCACGCGGCATATGCATTACACCCGGGTTCCACGAAGATGTACAGAGATCTTCGTGAGACCTACTATTGGCCCAAGATGAGTGCAAACATTGCGGAGTTTGTCGCTCATTTCCAGTATGCCACTAGGTGAAGGCAGAGCATCAGAGTCTCTTCGGGAAGTTGATTCCTTTGCCGATTCCCAAGTGGAAGTGGGAGCACATCAATATGGATTTCGTGATAGGATTTTCGATCACACGGAGGGGTCATGATGCTATTTGGGTCATACTTGTCATGTTGATCAAATCGGCTCACTTTTTGCTTAGAGTCACTTATTCCTTGGATAGACTGGCGAGGATGTTTATTGATGAGATAGTGTGTCTACATGGGACTCCCATATCTATTGTATCATATAGACACCCAAAGTTTACTTCCACATTTTGGAGACACATGCATAAGTCTCTAGAGACATGATCGAGTTTCAGCATTGCCTTTCACCCATAGACAGATGGTCATGCTGAGAGGACCATAAAGATTCTGGAGGATATGCTGAGAGCGAGTGCCATTGATTTTGGAGATAGCTGGGATGATAGACTGGCGTTAGCAGAGTTCGCATATAATAACAGTTATTAGTCCAATATTAGCATGTCACCATATGAGGCACTCTATGGCAAGAGATGTCGTACCCCAGTATGTTGGAATGTTGAGGGCACGACAGTTGACAGAGCCCGAGCTGATTCAGGAGACGGTGAAGTAGGTAGCAGTGATCCGCAGGAGGATCAAGACCGCACAGGAGAGACAGAAGCTTATAGCCGATAAGTCACGTCGCTAGAGGGAGTTGACGATCGGTGAAAGAGTATTCCTCAAGATTTCCCCTTGGAAAGGAATCTTGAGGTTTGGCAAGAAGGGAAAGCTAAGTCCTCGGTATATTGGACCCTACGAGGTGCTTGAGAGAGCTGGTCCAGTGGCATATCAGTTAGCCTTACCGCCATCACTAGCTCGGATCCATAACGTTTTCCATGTTTCCATGCTTTAGAGGAGGTTATTGAGGGATGATCGGCATGTAGAGGAGTAGCCTGTGGAGGTACGTTAGGATCTCACGTATCAGGAGGAGCCTGTTTAGATTTTGGCACGAGAGGATCGTCAGTTACGCAGGAGGATGATACCCATTGTTAAGGTACTATGCAAGAATCATTCTGAGAGAGAGGCCACATGGGAGTTAGAGGAGGACATGTAGTGGAGTCATCCTCATCTATTCTGATATTCAGGTACGTACAAATTTCGAGGATGAAATTTTTGTTATGGGTGTTATAATTGTAAGCCTGCTCAAAAATAGCCCACAAGGCCCAAGGAAAAAAAGGCGGAATTTTGAAAATTAATAGGGGTAAACTTGTCTTTTCGTAGGGCAGATATTTGTAAATAAATAATTTGATCAGTCATCGGATTCGTGACAAGTGTCCCCTACTTATATATACATCTGCCCCTCCTCTCTCTTCCTACCTGGTTGCTACAGTACGCTTCTCCCTCACTCGACGAGGCCGCAAGGCGTCCATTACTAGGGGTTCTAGACGGCGAGGTTTCCGGCGACGACAGGATCATCAGCATGTATGATTGCATTGCTCACACCGACACGAACATTCCTATGGGAGCTGATTCAATTTTGTATGTGTGTATGCAGTGGGAACTGGAGGCGACGCCGGTGCTCGCACGCGTGAAATCCGGTTATCTCGATGGTGATTCATGGTCGAGTCCATTAGCATCGCATTAGATGGAGTTAGATGATGTTTTTAGGGGTTTAATCCACTTTTCCATTGGTCCAATGTAGGGACATCATCGTCTTTCGTATTTTTGCCGTCACCGGGGTTCGTCGGCATCGTAGAAGCAGTCCTGACCTCATAGACACGTAGTGAGTACTTCATAACCCCTTAAACAATCAGATTTGATAGTTGTGGGTGCAGCTGATCTTAATTGATTTGTATGGCAGCAGAGTTGTCGATTATGGTTGGTGTGCGAGTCATGGATGTTGGGTAAGGGGAAGGTGAGAGAGCGCGGGAGACGTTTGTGCATTTTCTGGTGAGCGTTCATTTGAACGATTAGTGCATTCATCATCACTTTCTTTATTCCGGTTTCCTTTATCTCATCGAGTGATTGCTTTCAGCTGTAACACCATTAGAGCTACGGATGCACCACAGCCAGATCTGTTGATTCAGACCTTCCCTTGCCTTTCGGTGAGTGACGCGAACACTTTGGAAAAGACTCAAATGCTTAAACATCTACACATAGATACATACCTAAGTGTATTGCCATTTGAATGATAAGTGGATAGATGTGCCTGTAGACATGAGTTTGGAATAGAATATGTTAAAGGACATTGATTAGAACTTGATTGAGTGCTAATTAATTAATTATTTAATCTGATTTTTATGAATAACATGACCTATAAATCTGACCTAGAGATTTGATCTAAATTATTAAATTTGATTCTGATAATTGACTCTAGTTATTAAACTGAATTATTATAAGTAAGTTGAAATATTAAACTTGCTTATTTTTTGATTTTTGGTGTTTGATATGATTCAGTAGGCTAATTCAATTTAATCAACACGAGTGACTAATCTGATTTATTTTCGGTAAATATTTTTGGTATGGACACTTGTTTGTATAAAGTTATGCGGAAAATAATAGTATATGAATACGTATATGCTGTTGCTATTTTCGTAGGATGTATAATATAAGTAGCCTTCCTATGAATATGTGAATAGGTAATATCGACAAGCACGTAAAGTAAGTTCAAACAATATGAAGCATGAACTCTAATATGTCCTGTTAACTAAAAATTAACTAGAATATTCGAGTTTTCATATAGTGATAATTGTTTTAAATCTGAAAATGTATATGATTATATACATTTATAAAAGTAAGTATAACTAATAGAAGTTAATCAGATATTGATTAGGTTCTCGACTGATTGATTTGCTCGGACGCGGAGGACCTGACGAGGTTGAGCGTACCCGAGGTGAGTGGGACTTTCATAAACCTAGAGCAATACCACATCGTTGTGGTTCACTATATTCATTTCTTTAGCTCACCTGATTGATTATGTTGATGACATGATGATCTTTGAGCTATGGTCATGATATGTGGGCTTCAGTTTTCCGATTGGATTCCGTGTGGATTTCTTGTGCTTGGCTATTTAAGAATTTAAGTTTGATTTCTCGTATGTTATGATTTGAAAGCTTTTATGTTTGTGTGGTATAAATTCTGAAAGATTGACTCAAGTGTTAATTTCTAGTATTATTTTGAATACTACCATGATATATATGTATATCTCATGCATTTGCATTAGACATGCATGGTAGCTCACTTGGAGTGAGGTGTTGATGATGATGATCGTAGCTCTCCCTCGTGTGGTCGAGCAATGGCTCGTGTGGTCGAGGTGATCTACTGGTACGATGATGACGATAGTTCATACTCGTGGCGGGTGACGGCTCGCATGATTGAGAGAACTATTCGTGGTGACGGTGTGATGTCCTCTGTGGGCGAGCGACGGCTCGCATGGTCGAGGTGGTCATTAGCCGTGGCGGAATGAATACGTGATCGCAGATGGCGAGGTGTCATGACACGTAGTTCAGCTCATACATAGCATATTTTAACTCCTGCATTGATTGCAAGTATTTTATTATATGAAGGTATGTATGATATACATTTTGATCGTGTTTTTCCAATGGTTTTATTTTCGGGTGGTTTAAATATTTTATGGATCCATTTATTTCACTCATTGAGCCATTTATGCTCACCCCTTTTATTATTGTTGTTTTGTAGGTGAGGAGGAGGAGAT
>LTAE01005099.1:0-26502 GCA_001647135.1 Pontederia paniculata | reverse complement strand
CAAAAATTATTATCCCCGTTGATTACCCCTCACATATTCCGGTTAGAGCTTGAACTTCTAGTGTCAAGCCACCTAACCGTGAAAGCTTGGCTGAGGAAGAGTAGGAATAGATGCGTGAAAGAAAGGTGTCCTAGTGGATCGACACCTAAAGTACTCGACGATTGCCGTATACTTGCGGTGATAGGAGTGTGCATAGGTTCATAAATAGTAAAATTTGAAGTGAAGAACATCTTTATATAGGAGATCGATCTTGGTTAACCATCTAACCTATGGTCATCATCTATCTTACCCCACACTTCGCATCACCTTCCTTACTGTGACATTTTGGTTGTTCGCTTATTCTTTACCGAATTCCTCGGATGTCCTTTCTTTGTCTTCTGACGTTCTTTGACATGCTTTGATCATCTGCTTATTTTCTTGGACGTCCTTTCTTTATTTTCTGCAGTCATTGGTCGTCCGCTCATTCTTCACTGAATTCCTCGAACGTCCTTTTGCCTTATGACATTCTTCTGACAACATTTCAGGTCGTCCGCTGTTTACACCCAAACTCATTGGACGACCTATCTTGACTTACCTTCTTCCTTTCCACCATATTGGTCGTCCGCTGCTTTAACTCGAACGACCTTTGTCTTCATCGGAAATACTTTGGTCGACCGCATTTCATCCCACTTACATCAGACGACCTTTGTCTTCATCTGAAATACTTTGGACGACCTTTGTCTTCATCGGATTCAGACGACCTATCTTGTTCTACTAAAATCATCAGACGTCCACTTTTCTTTACTGGAAATATGTGGACGACCTCTCTGACTCTTCTTTAGCTTATATACTCCACTGGTCATCCGCTGCTCTGTCTCTGATGCTTTAGGACAACCTTTGTCTTTAATAGGGACACTTTGATCGTCCATAGAAATCTTCAGATGACATCTCCTTACTCATGCATTCTTTTTGGCTGTCGACTACTTCAATCATGAAGCTCTTGGTCGACCTTTCTTTCCATCTGAGGTACTTCGGTCGTCCATTGTTTTCTCCCTGAAATCTTCGGACGATCTCTCCTGCCTTCACTTTAAAAATAACCTTTATCATCCTCTTCATAGGGCGTCCAATTAACCTTAAATCGTTTGTTCTTCAACCTATGTACTGTTAACTTCGAACCTTCGGTCGCCCACTTCTTTTCACTGGGCGACCTCTCCTGCTTAAATGTGTCTTCGGTCAGTCGTTCAGTACTTGGCTTCATATCTTCAGTCTTTGCTCCTCACTTCGATCGACCTTTTCACATCCTTAGGATGACCACTTCATACTTAGGATTTTTCTTCAAATCTTCTCTGTACATAGGTCGTCCACTTCTCGACTTCGGTCGACCTATTATTAGTACAAACTAAGCTTCCTCACAAATTTGTGATCATCAAAATAATCTCGGGATCCTAGATTCAACACTAACGACGTAATCTTGACCATCCATTAGTTGCCTCAGTGATGGATTTTGACTGTCCAGTAGTTGCCTTGAAGAATCAACCCATCTCAACGGGTGCCTCGATTGCAAGCACCGAGAAGGTTGGCTTGCCTCACGTGCCTGAACAACCCAGTACTTACGCCATGGCCCACATGATAGACAAGACACGTCATTGCAATCTCTCCACGTGTAGCCTCTAGGCCTACAACCCCTAGGATGTTCATCGGGTTGGATCAACCCGATGAACCCTTACGATATGAACTGATCCAATTGCAGTTGGTCGGGGCATATCGGACTCGAACCGACCCCGATCACCAATGAATCGTGTACGGATTTCGGTTTTTCGAACCCGACCAACACGATGACCTGAATATTTATATATTATTATTAAATTTGAACCAATTTTTCTTGATAAAAAATATATTAATTTATAATTAAAATATATTAAAGATTTATACTTTATATCCTATAAAAGTATTACGACCTTTTTTGAAAAAATATATTTCTTTCTTTTTTTAAGCTATAGTTATTTTCAAATATTATAAAAAATAATTAAAAATATACAAAAAAAATCTCATTGGGTAAATCGATGATCCGATCCGACCCAATCCGATCCAATGAAAATATGGTTGGATAAAATTCGATGATTAATTTGTCATCAACACGACCCAACCCAACCGAAGAAAATCAATCGAGTTGGGTCACATTTGAATTGGATTGGGTCAAACCCGACTCATGAACACCCCTAGTAACCCCCTCATTTTTGAGGTCTCGAGCCTTAGGGCTTCTTTCTCTTCTAGGGAGAAGGCACCTCCAATGTTGGATCAGACTTCCTTTCCTTCTTTAGGTTCTATTTCTTCAAGATCTTCCTCTAAGATGAAACAAGTATCAAGCCCTTCTATAACTTCTTTTATATAGAAACAATTAATGCAGTCTCCCAATAAAAAAACATCTCCCCACCTCTCCAAATGAATATTCCCGACGCATCAACAACTAATGGCGCAGGTTCTTGAGAAATTTCAGTCTCCAAATGGTGTCTCTTCTTCATCCAAATCTGAGGTAAAAGATATCAGCACTGATCTATTACTAGATGTTTGTGGGGATTGATTCCCCTCCAGTCTCCAAATGGTGTCAAGGTGCGATGCGGTTCGTGTTATATCTTCGATATGGTAGTTTGATGGTGGCATAGTATTTGCTCCATCAAACATGATCCATATCAAGGGCCGATGCAGCTTGTGTCCTCTGCTCCATCTTGATCCTAAGTAGACGACCAACGCCTCATGAACTCGACCATTTTTGAGAGAGAATGTGGACCACGTACGTCATGACACGCCCGTGTTCGATCGTCTGAATATTAAATCTTGATTGTTCCTCTTGTTTTTTAGAAAATGCACCATGTCCGAGTTGGTCATGATCCATTTTACTTTATTTTTTGAAAAGTCGGGGCGTTACAAAAGAAAACAAGAAAGCACTATACCATCTAACACAAAAAAGAAGACTCTAGAAGAATGATAGACTAATAAATCAAAATATGTGGCAGGCATCGTTATTTACTAATTATCGAATTCATTAACATTGTCAATTTTGAAATTATATTAATATTAATTTATTAGATTAATAAAGAATCAAAATAAAAGAACAATATGGGTTGCTTGTAGAGCTCCTAAGAAATAGTCACATTTTTTTAATAATTAACGATAGAATTGTATATTGTTGTGTATACTTAATTGTTAATGATTATCGAAATATCATTGTTAATTGATAATTTATAATTGTTAGTAATCATGCATAATTAACTATAAATTGATAATTATACATTATTAATTAATTGATTATTATTAACTAACAAATAGTTATTGTTAATCACCTTATTGATATTGTTGATAACATAAGTTATTTTATAATAATTATGATTTATGATTAAATATTATTGCTTGTAGAAGCGTTATTGAACCACATCTAGATGCATGTAACCATAATTAGACTTCAAATTGACAATCATTGATTATGACTGTAATTGGCTTATTGAATACTATTGTATTGGCATGTCGATAGAAATTGTGGGGTGTTGATCTCATCTCATAATTTTCCTAGACCATTGATCATATTGTGGAGTACTGATCTCATGTCAAAATATTTTCAAACCATTGATCTATGATTCAGATGTGGGGTATTATGGGTACTTGTGTTACCGAGTTTGGCCAGCCTTATTGACAACGAGATGACCAATGTCTTCAATACATTGATAAATAAATACACATTGATTGATTGATTTAATATTGATAAATATCATATGACATATTAGGACGACTTTAGGAAGTCATTGGAGGGACTTCCAAAAATGCTATATGATATATAATAAGAAAATGAAGTAAAAGATCAACTTCATTTATTATTGATAGGTTATGAGCCATTGATCATTGATATTAACATATTGTGTACCTATGAGTACTTAATGATGCTTATAATATTATTGATAAAGATTGAACATTGAATATTGTTAAAATCAAATGATAATAATAATGACTATCATAATATACTAATAAGAGTTAGTACCCATAAATGATATTGATTATGATAGAGTAGAAGACTCGTGTAGTATGATCATTAATTAATTGTTATTGACTGGTATTGATTACATGCAGTATTTCATTTGACTACTTTCATAATGTGCTAAGTAAAACTAGTTCACTGAAAACTATTGATTATACTAGGATAGTTGACATGTGATGACAAGGTATTTGGTCTAGAATTTCATGTGTATAGTTATGTTTTTGCCATGGATTTAATCCTTTATATTGCATATTATTACCTATTTTTATGACTTCTGCACATCTTACAATTTCCTATCTAATATATGTTATTTTTCACATGGTGGAATGGTTTTTAGTACAATTCTTGTGATCTTATGGTTGTCTGGTTGCAGGACATGGGGAGAAATAATTTCACACCCAAATGCTCTCTTCTAGAGATGATTCACACTCTGATGCTCTAAGATAAAACAAAAAGAAAACAAAAGAGGCAACAAACTTTGCAACAATCTCTCCTAAAGTTTTTTTTTACAGCTGGCATTTTGTTTTGCCCTTCAAGAAAAAAAACTAGACAGTTGTCACCTAGCTAGAATGAAATCCTAGACTACAAAAGAATGAAAGAGGCAACCTAAAGAAGGTTCGCAACCACTGAGAGGGAGGTGATGGCCATATTTTATGCACCAATTTTTTGGCAACTTTGGGGGCTAGCAGAGGGGAGATCCAAGGTTGTGTTTTTGTTGTTTGATTTCGGCTTGTAGCAAGGAAGAGGAAGGAGAAACATGAAGCACCACCGAGCCTTTTTTAGTTTCAGCTTTTGAAATTGTTTAAATGACTTCTTGTTCTTCTGGTTTGGCAATGTTTGTAAGGAATATGATCGACTAAACTTGCTAGCCTGGACCTAGAGTATTGAGAACTTTATATTGCTTATTTCAATGCATCTTTGTTAAGTATTTCCATCTAGTTTGCTTGTGTGTTGAATCATCTTTGATATTTCTATCATTTCTATTTTTGATATTTCTTTACTCATTTTCTACGGATCCCTATTAAAGAGGACGGGAATATTGCTACGTGCAACCATGATCCGAGGAGGGGAGTAGGATTTTAAAGGGTTATCACAAACATTTCCCATTTCAATAGGGTTGTAAGTTGAGAGGCTATATATCATTGTTGATTACAGACCCAAAGGCAGTTGAGAGGCTCTAGACTTATGTTCTTCGAGTGGATTGGGTGTGGATTGTTTGGGCATCGAAAGCTGTCCAAACATTCCCAAGGAATTTATGTTGCAAAGGATTGATCTACGAGAGTGGGCATGCCCAATACGCATTTATCCATGGCTATTGTTCATCTAGTTTATTCAATTGAACAACAAGATTTAGTTTGAAACATTTCCAATGTCTTGGCCTTTATCTTTTATTGAGTGGCTCATTTCTTTTTCCTCTCTATCTGAGTACTCTCGCTTCTTTTAAGACTTGGCCTTTAAGACTTGTTGATTTTCTCCGTTCACCTGCCCCCAGTTCCGAACTTTCAACCCGTAAGCCTAGAACTGAGTACGTTTTTACACTCTAAACACACGCCATCAACATGCCTAGTACATTATTGATTATTGATATGATCTTTTGATACCAATGTTAGGTCTTTTAAATAAATATGACTATTACTTACTATTAGCTGGGATGGATTAATTTCTCCTGCATCTTATATCCTTATATATATATATCATTATATTGAGCCTTATATTGATTATATCTAATTATTAATGATTTTTTCTATTATTTATAGTTTTATATCATATATTGTTCATTGTTGTATCATCTTCGGGACCACCTGAACGTGTGTCGAATATCGATTCGGTCATGTGTCGAGATTGGATTTCGAGGTGTTGCACCCACATCTTTGGATAACATGCTCTGATAGCCTATTAAATCAATCATCGCCGAAATTTACATGACGAAACCTCCCCTTATCTCCCAGTTTTCTTTTTCTAATTCTTTCTCATGCATTCAATTGTCTCTTCACCCGACTTCTGAAATTATTTACTTTTTTTTGAATTTTCATTTAAAACCTTACTTATACCTAAAAAGATCTCAATTAAAAAATTATGATTAGATCGTTAGTATCAGATGGATATTTGAGTTTGAAGGACCGACACTTTTTATTTGTGGGTCCAATGTTATGAACCTATTGGTGTATTTGCTATAATTATTTTGCACCATTAATCAATCATAATCTTAGAAATGAAGATAATATAATTTTTACTTTAACATTGAAATATCTACCAATAATTCAACTACTTTTTCTGTAACTAATTTGATTATTGTTTGATTTTTATATTCAGACTACCATGTTAATTTAGGTGGTAATCCAATGCCAAACAAACATCTAAGAAGACCTATATCTGAAAAAAAATGACGTCCAACATTACGATGGAAACCTGATCACAAGCCACTTTCACAATCACATAAATTGAACTTTAGGAATTTGTAAAATCACACCACTTTCACACCAAAGCAAATATTGGATTACAACCCTCGAAAGTTTCAGAAAAGAAATTCATGCTAAAGAAACAAAGAAAGTTGAGTTGTGTCCAAGATGCATTGAGCCATCATCTCTCCTCAGCTAGCCAACTCTCATAACATCATCAGGGCCTAGCAAATAGAAGGACACATGTAGATTATTTATGTTATAGAAAAAAAGTTTTTATCCTTGAAATTGAAAATCAGTAATTACCTCGAAAATATTAGAAAGAAGAATTAAAAAAAAACAGGAAGGAAATAGTGCCTAACAGATATGTTTAGAATTCCACTTCTAAAACCCTAAATGAGAGATCTCCAATTCAAAAAATCCACTTCTAAAACACGAGCTACCCAATCTATTTTAGAAAAGCTTTTCTTAAGAAAAAGATATGTTTTTTCCAAACTCTTTATATAACTTTTGAAATATTAATTAACATTTGACCAAGCCTTTTTATTTGTCAAATCTAAAATAAAAAATTTCAGAAATAAACACAAATATTTTTTTTATAACTCGATATGTTACATGAATTTACTTGTACTAGTTTACTCTTCTCTATAATAATCCAAATATATATGATATGAATAATAGCATTACACTATTTATTATTTATAGAAAATGACATCATCACAATCAACAAAGCACTCTGATATCCAAATCACAGTTGCTTAATACTTATAGTTATTATGACTTGATCACTACTCACAGGTAATATGAGCAACGAAGGCATCCAAGTCTGCATGGGAAGATCCACCCTCCGACGCAGCCTCCCTTATGGCCTCGCTCAATTCCTTGGCTCGCCTTCTCAGCTCCTTCCCCTCGTCGGAAACCATGACCCTGGTGATTGCCTTCTCTATGCTCGCGGCCGGCACGAGCTCCTCCGGCTGGACGCCCTGTGGTACCATGACACCGGCCTTCAGGTGCTGCGTCACCAGCGCCGCGTTGAAGGGCTGGTCGCAGTGCATCGGCCACGCGAGCAGCGGCACTCCCGCACTCAGGCTCTCCAGGCACGAGTTCCACCCGCAATGGCTCATGAACGCACCCGTCGCAGCGTGTGCCAGGATCTCCGGCTGCGGCGCCCATCCTCTCAGGATCATGCCAAGCGCTGACGTCCCATCCACGTCCTTCTCGTAGCCGAGCGGCGGTGAGGTCTTCCGTGCGTCATCCTCGTTGTCGTACTCGTCGCCACCGACGGCGCGGTCGGCATCCCTTAGCACCCAAATGAAGTGCTGCCCGCTGCGTCGCAGACCGATGGCCAGCTGTTCGATCTGCTCGTCTGTGAGCGTTACCGTGGTTCCGAAGGACACGTAAACGACTGATCCCGCCGGCTGTTCGTCCAACCAATCCAGGCACTGATGTCGTTTTGGTGTGTGGCGTGATTCTTGCTCGTACTCCTGTAGACGTAGTGGAGCGACGAAGAACAGCTTCTTGCCCGAGTACCGAGGTTCCCGGGCGATCAAGTCCACGAACTCACCTTCGAGCGCTCGACACGAGTTGATTAACAGGCCGGAGACATGGGTGCTGTTGTTCATCTGGAGAGTGACGAAGCTCGCGAAATCTTCCGTGAAGCTTTCATCGAAGGAGGGCACCCCGGTCATGCCGTGCTCTTTTAGCACGCCCTCCATCTCGGCCCCGAGTTCTATCGTGAGCGTGTAGAGCGCCGGAGTGGGGCAGACGCTGTAGCTGGCGACTTTGGGCAGACTCAAGGCCTCGAGTGCGGCGAAAGAGCCCAATATGTCGTGGACGACTACGAGCCGGGAGTGGACCGTGGAGAGTTCCCGGAGGAGGGACGCAAGCGGCGCTTGCAGTCCAGCGTAAGGCTCGAATATCGGGAGAATGTGGGTAGGGAACTTGGTTGGGGAGTTGGGGTCGGGGGAGAGGACCGGAAAAGGAGCGAGCGGGAGCTCGTGGAAGCGGACGGTGTCGAGGGCGCCTTCAGGCCAACGGCGTACGGCGCGGGACTTGACTTGCCGGATGTGGGCGGCGGGAGCGGCGTAGTAGACGGCCAGGCCTCGGCCGGAGAGGCGGAGGGAGAGGTCCAGGAGCACGTTGAGGTGGCTATGACCCAGGCAGGGGAACACCACCACTGCCAAAGTATCGTTAGCTGTGGCCATTATTGCATGCACAATATGCATGGGAGAATAAGGATACCATGCACGTTGTTTATATATTGGGTGCTATATGGATAGGACAAAATAGGTATGTAGAAATAGAACACCAGCTAGGTAGAAAGTACAACACTAGTTTCATGGTTCGGTTGTAACTGCAATTATTTATTAATTAAATAACAAGTTTGATGATCAAACTCTTTAAATAATTTCATAATTTATTTATTTATATATATATATATATATATATTATTCGTTCTATATTCGGAGTTATAAGCGTTTCTCGATTAATATGAAGTATGAGATAACGAGCATGACAATATTTTTTTTAATTAAATTGATGATTTTAATATTTGAATCAGAATTATTAATCTCTCACCAATTATGAGATACAATCCAAATCAATCAAACTTGTATATAAAATCTTTAATTGAATAAACATACCTCATTCATCTTTAATTGTATATATACATTAGTTGAACGAACATCTTAGTTTAGGATGCTTTACAATCCGTGGACTTTGCTTTCTTGTAAAATACGTGTTCGAAAACATCTTTTGCGCATGGCAATTGTTTGCTGTGGACGGACGATATTTAAATTCGCTGCCGCGTCAATTGCAAAGTTCATCACGTACCCATTCTGCCTAAGTTGCACTAATTTATACGCACCATATAACCACATGTATCAATAATTCAAAGGTGTAATATATATAAAAAAGAGAGACTATAAATATATTCATTAAAATTAAATCGGACCGGTTGATTCAATCGTAAATTGGGCTAGTCTAATTCAGTTTTGGAGCAAAATCGGAATTGGCATTGGGCCGAAAATAACCGGATTGAACTAATAAAAAAACCGATGAACTGAGTGAAAATCTGGTTCATGTTTGAATTTAAAACTAATAGAAACAACTCAGACAGGGATATAAAAGTATAATATGGAGAAAAATAAAAATGGAAGGTAAGAAAAGATGAGAAAAAATAGGGTCGAGAAAGATTAGAACTAAAATGGAAAGAATAGTATTAAAGGAGTAAAAAATGCCAGAAAATTAAGAAGGCAATAAATGCTAGAGAATTAAAAAGGAAATAAGAATCAATAGGAGAGGGAGAAAAAAGTGAAAAAAAGAAACTGTGAGATAAAATAAAGTAGAACCAAAGAAAGTTATGAGTGATTTGGTCTAAAATAAATTAGCATATTATCAATATTAATAAGTTAAGAGTGGTTTTTAAGCAAATATCGATTTCTTAAACGTAATAAATAGTTTTATATTAATGTTTAATTATTAGTATATTAAAACTTACTTTTATATATATCATATGCAATATTATACTGTTATATATATTTTTAATTATTATACATAATATTATTTTAATATAATTTGATTCAATTCGATCATAGTCGATCCAATCATGATTGAGTTGGTATTTCGGTTCGATCTCCATTTTGTTTATGATAATATGAAAGCTTCGAACTTTACGTTGAACCTCGTGTCTACTTCAAATGTTGGATTAAATTTGTGAAGTCACACTCAATTCATATTAGAAGAAAACTCAAATTTATAGACCAAAATCTTAATTATGTTCATTCACATGAGTCACAATCACTATATCATAAAACTAGTGAGGTCTTACATTTTATATCAGGGATTGTACATTAGCTGCAGTTATCTCCATCGCTGAGCATAGTGGAGTAGATATATACGATACAAAAAAAAATTCAAGAACTCTAAACACACTACATTAAAAAATATATCACCTCTCTCTCTTTTTCTATATATATATATATGATAGTGACTTGAAGGCTAAAAGCGTAAATGGTTAAAATTTGTTCTCGTGCATCCATATTTCGCCGTTGTTGCTTTATTATAACCTAGAATCTAGCGCATATATGCCTGCTGAGCACAATTCCTTTCCATCCTTAGCTCAAGTTCATAATATGGCATTTGAAGTTTTAATGTAGTATTTCATATTTAATTAACCTACTTACTTAGCCCAATCTTAATATATTTTGTTGTTTGCACGTGTAAAAACATTTTGGATTATTTAAAAATATTACATGATTTTTTGTACTGTCATATATAATTTTCTTCTTATTAGGTTAAAATCGAATTATCCAGTAGATTAATTAATCCAGCAATTGTTTACTAAACATTATATAAAAATCTTATTACGGTAACACAATTTATATCCTTTTTTCGGGAACTTCAATTATACTATCAGAAGTACATTTGCTTTCTATTTGTCATGTCTTAATTACTGTTTTTGGTGAACAAGGTTTGATTCTTTTAGGTGAATACTTTTGTCATGGAGGGTGAGAAGATAGAAGACATATCCTCGAAGCTCAAACTCGAACACTTCATTTCTCAGTATTTTTTCTTTATCTCACATAAATATTTTCTACGATATTCATGTTAAAGTAATTCCTTCTCTTGGTCCCGAAGAGAAGCTATTTTTTATTTTATTACTTAAAAGTATGAAGCATTTGACAATGTATCATCCGCCATTTTTTAGATAATTAAAAATTGATTAATAAAAACTCAACATGGACTATGTTCATGTTGGAAGCAGGCAGTGTTGAACTCAGTTCACATATAGGCCAAACACGGGTTGTGTTTAAATTGTTATGAGCATAATTTTATTTAAATTAAAATTTATTAAATAATAATATTTAATAAAATAATTTGAGGCGGTCTACGTTTTGAGAAATCTTTATAAATAGACTTCTTAGGATGGAGAAACTCTCTTAACTTTCATCCATCTCTCAAAGCCCTAGCTGTCATGCATAGCATCATTCTCTTCTCTTCTCTCCCTAGGGTGTAGAGGCGAGAAGTTGATTCTCTCTCTATTGTCGTCTTCTTCTCTTTCTTCTAATGGTTATGCCAAAACCTCAATAGGACAATTAAGAGAACGTGAAAGAGATCAACGACAATGCAAATCTCAAGAAAATGAGAGCGAGGACAATTAGAACACGAAGAATCAATGAGAAAGCTCCAACACAAATAAGTATGTATCTAGGAGGATAAAATATAGGATATATCATATGTATAAGATGATAGAGGAAGCACATGAAATGTAATTGTGATATCAGATTCTGCATGAGATAATTACTATAGTTATTATCTAATTAATAGTTTATCCTAACTCATGATCAAATCAACATTAATAACTTGAACGATTGAACATGGGTCGTCTCCTGACGGACGTGGTTCACATTCGCTCTCGGGAATGGTTGCGTCTGTCAGATGCAAGTCGTGTCCTTAGGACCACGGTGGAGCACACAAACATGGGCCGCGTCGCCCCATAACACGAACTGTATTCAATAGAGCGAGGTTGGCACCATCACATCACGGCCACATCGAAGAGAGAACACAAATCGCGTCGCACCATGACATGGGTCATTTTCATCGAAAGCATTAGAGCGGGAAATGGAGAAGAATCAAATCCCAAGAAATGGTTGTGTGCTTTCTAGAAGCTGACCGTGTTCCTCGGGGACGATCACGGCATACAAATTCTAACCTTAGAAATTGGTCATGTCAGCTTGACGCGGACTGCGTTGATCGACCAATTCAATCATGAATCGGGATGTGGGCTGCTTCACCTGAATTGAACTAGTCGTGTCAGGATTGAACCGATAACAAGTCACATGCGGATCGTGTTGCCACAACAAGGTTAGTGTTTAAAGTAAACGAGGGTCATATCATTCTAGACGTGAACCATGCTTCAACATGATAACAAAAGTGAATGACATGAACTACGTGCCATACCGACATGGGTTGTGTTCGGATATGGTCCAGTACACAAGTCTTAGGAAAATCGATCATGTTCATCCTGAATGTGGGGCGTGTTTCCATCTCTAGAAACAAGTTAATGATTGTTTTATGCTATTGAATGAATTAACGAATTGAGGTGGAGTCACAACCTAGAAATATATATGTCTAATAGGGTTTAAAATGAGAATTGCATGTGATTGAATTTGTCCATGAGGGTACAATTTGGTTCCTGGTGCATTAGACCTCAAACATGGGGCAATTGGGTTCCTCTAGGAATAATTGGGTTTCTCCGGGGACAATTGTATATGAGTTCCTTTGGAAACAACTATAAACGGGTTTCCTTAGGTTCAATTGGGTTCCTTTTGGGACAATTGTTGTTGGTTATTGAATTCTAGACCTAGCTAGCTTTATTGCACAAAGGTTAAAACCAATGACCTTCATGATTGTTAAAGGGTCACTATTAATTGTGCTAATTGAACAACTTAGGACAAAAGTAAAATGAGTGATGCAAATGGGTCATAAGTAAAAGAATTAAATTTGGCAAGAACCAATTAAATAAGAAATAATGTGCATTATGCCATCACAATGCAATTGAGGCTCTTGCAACTGAGTAATTAATAATATTGTAAAGAATGAAATGATGTAACAAGAAGGTAAAAAAGGTTAAGGTAAAGGTAAAGGAAGTCATATTAATTATGGTTTTCCTCTACTATGTAATTATATATTATTTTTCTTATTATTTCCTTGACATATTGAGCTTCATCATTCATAGAAGAATTGTCTCTCCTTCTTTTGAACTTGTAGGCGATGAGCACAACTAATAGGTGATGGCACTAGTGATGCAAATGTTTGTGACCTAGTGGCTTGCACATGATAGGAGTCTGGCTTATGTTGACTTAGAGTTTTGGATTTTTCATATTTATATCTTTTTCATTATTGAGAAATGTAATATAATATTTTAATTAGGTAGACTTATTCAATAGAGTTTTAAAAGTTATTGCTTCCGCATTACATGTCCATTATATGGACCAATCTTTTGGTCAAATGTTAAATCAAATAAGGAGGTTGTAGCATCTTTAGAAGAGCATTCCAACCATGTGGTGGTGTGGTCTTTTTGGGGAGCATTACAGATAATCAGACTAAGACAAAATTTGGAGAAAATGCATTTCTTTATATAAAGCTTTATAAATCTATAAGCTATTTTTCTCTAGATTTAATGTTCTCTGAACTGATATAAATGTTTCAATAAATTATTTACCGGAAAGAGTTTCACTAAATTATTAATGAATGAATGGTTTAACAACATTTATCTTTTCGCCTTTGATTTTGCAGGTTATAAATCAAGACCTCTACCTACCATGCTTTAAGTTGGTCATAGTTTGGGACACAACTTATGGGTGAATGCGGAGAAAAGAGACCGAAGATCAAATGCTACAAGCTTATAACTACTATAGGAGAATGTAAACTTCGTATACAACTTAGAAGCCACTACATTGATTAGGCTCTCCTTATATGTGAGTGTAGCACCCTAAAAGCACATCATACCACATGGCAGAATATTCTTTTAGGGACACTACGAGCATATACTTACATGGCATAACACTTAACTTAAAATATAAACTTTGACTAGTCAAAGAAATAGGTCATCACCTCAATTGTTGTTCGGCGAGAGAAGGATTGGAAGAGCAGATTCTGGCGGGTATGGATGGTTTGTTGCTATATGGTTCTTGGTTGAGATCTTTTCCATGCATTGTCGGCTTCCAATTGAGACCACATCTGAGGATGACCATGCTAAGAAACACCCACTATGTGCCACCCTAAGCAAAAACCAGTTCAGCGACTGATTTAGGCTCCCAAACTGTCTTCTATGAACCGCTTCAATGCCCTAATGGTGCATAATCTCGACCGCCCATTAATTGCCTCAGTGATGGATCTTGACCATCCAACAGTTGCCTTGAAGAACCCACTCATCTCGATGAGTGCCTTGATTGTAAGCACGAGGGCGTGCCTCACGTGCCTGAACAGCCCACTACTTACACCAGGGCCCACATGACAGATAAGACATGTCTGTTGAATCTCTCCACGCGTAGCCTCTAGGTCTGTAACACCCCTCATTTCTGAGGTCACCTTAGGGATTATTTCTCTTCTACAGAGAAGCACCTCCAATGTTGGATAAGATTCCTTTCCTTCTCTAGGGTTTGTTTCTCCAAGCTCCTCCTCTAAGCAGAAATAAGTATCAAGCCCTTCTATATAGGGACAACTATTGCTTTCTCCAAGCAAAAATGACTCCCCTCCTCTCCCAGTGAAGGTTTTCCAGCGCATCATCAACTAGTGGCTCAGGTTATTGAGAAAATTCAGTCTCCAAATGGTGACTCTTCTTCATCTGAATCTGAAGTAGAAGAGATCAACATAGATATATTACAATATGTTCTTAGGGATTGATTCTCCTCCATTTTTCGTACCAACGCCATTGTGGAACACAACCCATGTCAAAGTGTGATGTGGTCTGTGTTATGTCTCCAATATATAGCAATTCAATGGTGGTGTTGTCTTTGCTCCATCCGACATTGTCTGAGTCAAGGGCCGATGCAGTCCTTGTCTTTTGATCGGTCTTGATCCTGGGTAGTACCCGCGCCTCACGAACTTGATCATTTTTGGGAGACAATGCAAACCGCGTCCATCACGACACACCTGTGTTCGATCGTTCGATTATTAAAGTTTAATTGTTTGTTAGGTAGATTATTAATCAACTAATAATTATAATAATTATTTTCTCAGGCAAAAAATATTATTATCATAGTTTTTCATGTAAATCTCCTATACTATCTCATATATACAAAATTCCCTAGATTTGATCCTCCTATTATATGTATTCACGATGTGGTTTTCTCGTTTGTTCTTGACGTTCTAAATGACCTAGCTCTCGTTCACTTCCCTTGAGATTTGTATTGTCGTTGGTCTTCTTCACATTCTTCTAATGAGGTTTTTGCATATCTTTAGAGGAGAGAGAGAGAGAGAGAGGAGAGAGAGAGAGAGAGAGAGAGAGAGAGAGAGAAGACTACAAGAGTGAAAACCTACCTTAAATCTCGAGGAAGAAGAGGAGAGAAGAAGAGGGATCCCTAACGACTTGGGGAGAAATAATGGGGTTTGGGGCTTTCTAGGGGTATATGTAGGGGTAGGTGTAGGGTTGGAGTTAGGGTTAGATGTAAAATTCAATTTACTTTAATTTTGCGTTAAATCTTGGTCGTTCCTCTTAATTTTTGAGAAAACGGGCAATGTCCGAGTTAGACACGATCCGTTTTATTTTTTAAAAAAAGTCAAGGCGTTACAAAAGGAAAGAAGAAAGCATTGTCACTATCTAGCTCGAAAAAGAAGACTCTAGAAGAATGATGAACTAATAAATTGAGATATGTTGGTAGGGATTTTTGTTTATTAATTATCGAATTCATTAACATTGTCAATTTTGAATTTGTATTAATATCAATTTATTATATTGATAAAGAATGAAAATAAACACAACACTACGAGTTGCTTATCGTGCTCCTAAGAACTAGTCACACTTTTTAATAATTAATGATAGAATTATATACTATTGTTAATGCTTAATTGTTAATAATTATTTAATTATTTTTTTAATTGATAATTGATATTGTTAGTAATCATCCATTGGTTAACTATTAATAAATGATTATAAATTATTAATTAACTAATTATCGTTAACTAGCAAATAGTTATTCCTAGTTGCCTTATTGATATTGTTGATAATATAAGTTACATATTTTTATAATGATCATGATTTATGATTAAAGGTTATTTATAAAATAATATCATGATATCTATTGATGATTGTATTGTGCTTTTATTATTGATTGTAGAATTAATTGAACCACATCTAAAGGTTTTATTGCATATAGCCATGTATAATTAGGTTTCAAAATTGACAAGCATTGTTTCTTATTGTAATTTTCGTATTGAAGACTATTATATCGACATCTTGATATATTGTATTATGGGGTGTTGATTTCATCTCGAGATTTTTTAAGATCATTGATCATATTGTGGGGTATTGTTGATCTGATTACGAAATATTCCCAAATCATTGATCTATGGTCTAGACATGGAATATTGTGGGTACTTGTGTTATCCGAATTTGACAAGCTTTATTGACATCGAGATGATCAATATCATCAATATATCGATAAATAAAAATACATTGATTGATTGATTTGATATTGATAAATATCATATGACATATTGGGGTGGTTTTAGAAAGTCATACGAGGGACTTCTAAAAATGTTATATGATATATAATAAGGAAAAAAAGTAAAAGATCAACTTTATTTATTATTGATAGGTTATAAGTCATTGATTGTTGATATTAACACATTGTGTACCTACAAGTACTTATCGATGCTCATAGTATTATTGATAATTATATAGATTAAACATTGAATATTGATAAAATTAAATGATAATAATAATGATTATCATAATGTACTGATAAAAGTTAGTACCCGAAAATGATATTGAATATGATATTATTAATTAATTGTTATTGACCAATATTGGTAACATGTAATGTCGTATTTGACTACTTCCATAATATGCTAAGTAAAACTAGTACACTAAAAATTATTGATTATACTAGGATAGTTGACATGTGTAGTATATTATTGATTATTGGTATGATCTTCTGATATCAAAGTTAGGTCTTTCAAATAAATATGATTGCCACATACTATTCGCTGGGATGTATTTCCCTTACACTCTATATCCATATAGGTAATTGAAAATAATGGATTGTGGTGACGTTGCTTTTGACGTACAGATTGCATATGATATATGAGTAAAGTTTTGTATCATTATTGAGCATTATATTGATTATATTTAATCATTAATGAATTTTTCGGTGTTTATAATTGTATATCGTATATTATTCTTGCCGTAGTGTCTCCATGACCAAATGGACACATGTCGAATATCAATTTGGTTACGTGTTGAGGTCGGACTTCGAGCGTTACACCCACATCTTTCGATAACATGCTCCGATTACCAGTACATCAATCATCACCAAATTTTACATGAGCAAACCTCCCCTTTTGGCCCAGTTTTCTTTTTTTCTAATTCTTTATCATGAATCCAATTGTCTCTTCACCCAACTTCTGAATTGATTTACTTTCTTTCGAATTTTTATTTAAAACCTTACTTAAAATCTAAAAGGATCTCAAAAAAATAAATTAGGATTAGATTTATATTTGAGTTTAAGGCATCGACACTTTTCTATTTGTGTGTGTCCATTGCACCTATTGGTATATTTGCTATAATTATTTTGCACCATTAATCAATCATAATCTTAGAAATAAAGATAATATAATTATCACTTTAACATTGAAATATTTACCAATAATTCAACTTTTCTGTAACTAATTTGATGAGTGTTTGATTTTTATATTCAGAATACCATGTTAATTTAGGTGGTAATCCAATTGCAAACAAACATCTAAGAAGACCTATATCTCAAAATAAATAACATCCAACATTAAGATGGAAACTTGATCACAATCCACGTTTACAATCACATAAATTGAACTTTAGGAATTTGTAAAATCACACCACTTTCACACCAAAGAAAATATTAGATTACAACCCTCGAAATTTCAGAAAGAGAAATTCATGCTGAAGGAACAATGAAAGTTGAGTTGTGTCCAAGATGCACCGATTCCATCATCTCTCCTCAGCTAACCAACTCTCATAACATCATCAGGACCTATCAAATAGAAGGACAAAAGTCGATTATTTATGTTATAGAAAAAAATATTCTTGACATTGAAAAATCAATAATTACCTCGAAAATATTAGAAAGAAGAATTAAAAAAAAAAACAGGAAGGAAATAGTGCGTAACAGCCTGAAGTATGCATAATCATAAATATTTTTGTAAAGAAAATTATATATTTAGCTATTATACCTATTCTAACTTAATTAGATGGAAGTAGTGCGTGTGTGTGACAATCGGTTTTGTTGGTTAAGAACTCCACTTCTAAAACATGAGCTAACCCAATCTATTTTAGAAAAGTTTCTTTTAGAAAAAATATGTTTTTCCAAATTCATTATATAACTTTTGAAATGTTAATTAACATTTGACCAAGACTTTTTATTTATCAAATCTAAAATAATAAAAAAATTCAGAAATAAACACATATTTTTTTTATAACTCGATATGTTACATGAATTTACTTTTACTAGTTTACTCTTCGCTATAATAATCCAAATATATGTGATATGAATAATCGCATCACATTATTTATTTATTATACTTTGATAGAAAATAATAACATCACAATCAATAAAGCACTCTGATATCCAAATCACAGTTGCTTAATACTTATAGTTATAATGACTTGATCACTACTCACCGGTAATATGAGCAACGAAGGCATCCAAGTCTGCATGGGAAGATCCACCCTCCGAAGCAGCCTCCCTTATGACCTCGCTCCATAGCTTGGCTTGCCTTCTCACCTCCTTCCCCTCGTCGGAAACCATGACCCTGGTGATTGCCTTCTCTATGCTCGCGGCCAGCACGACCTCCTCCTGCTGGACGTCCTGTGGTACCATGACCCCGACCTTCAGGCGCTGTGTCACCAGCGCCGCGTTGAAGGGCTGGTCGCAGTGCATCGGCCACGCAAGCAGCGGCACTCCCGCACTCAGGCTCTCCAGGCACGAGTTCCACCCGCAATGGCTCATCAACGCACCCGTCGTAGCGTGTGCTAGGATCTCCGGCTGCGGCGCCCATCCTCTCAGGATCATGCCAGGAGCCAACGTCCCATCCGCTTCCTTCTCGTAGCCGAGCGGCTGTGAGGTCTTCCGTGCATCATCCTCGTTGTCGTACTCGTCAGCACCGACAGCGCGATCGACATACTTTAGCACCCAAACGAAGCGTTGCCCGCTGCGTCGCAGCCCTGTAGCCAGTTGTTCGATCTTCTCGTCTGTGAGCGTTATCGTGGTTCCGAAGGACACGTACACGATTGATCCCGTCGGCTGTTCGTCCAACCAATCCACGCACTGACGTAGTTTTGGTGTGTGGCGTGATTCTTGCTCGTACTCCATTAGACGTAGTGGAGCGACGCAGAACAGCTTCTTGCCCGAGTACCGAGGTTCCCGGGCGATCAAGTCCATGAACTCACCTTCGAGCGATCGACACGAGTTGATGAACAGGCCGGAACCATGGATGTTGTTGTTCAACTGGAGGGTCACGAAGCTCGCTAAATCTTCCGTGTAACTTCGATCGAAGGAGGGCACGCCGATCATGTCGTGCTCTTTGAGCACGCCCTCCATCTCGGCCCCGAGTTTTGTTGCGACCAAGTAGACAGCCGGAGTGGGGCAGATGCTGTAACTGGTGACGTTGGGCAGACTCAAGCCCTCGACTACGGCGAAAGATCCCATTATATCGTAGATGACGACGAGCCGGGAGTGGGCGGCTGTTGAGCCCAGAACTGTAGAGCCCAAACAATGCCGCAGCCCACTTCTGCACGCGCGCCCAAACAACCTCGAGGAATCCGTCGAAAGAAAATATAAAAGCCTCAGCCGTATTTTCTCTGACCTCCTGATCTCTTTCTTCTGAAGAATTCTAGGGTTTGAAGTTGCCAGTGACGAACCCCTCTCGCATGCTCCGAGATCTGCTCAGATAAGAATTCTTCCAACACCTTGCCACTTCTTCTCTCTCGCTAGATGTCTAACAGGTTCTTATCTTGTAGATGCTCGCCGATGGCTTGAAGATGCTGCAGCAAGAGAACTAAGAAGAAAAATGGAGGTATTCGAGCTCCTCAGCTCCAAGAACAAGATAAGGATTTTTAGATGGTTTTGATCTAAAATGGAGAGATAAGAACTCTTTTTGCCTGTATTTTTCCATTTATATGTATTTTCTCAACGGTCTCCCAACTATTTCTTGATATTTTTGTCTTGTATTACACATTCTCCACTCTTATGACTACATTTACGTATACATTTTTATGTAATATTGACAATTACATGTTTATTCTGTTACAAAATCCCTTAGATGACTTGGCTTTATGCTCTTTCTTCCTGATTTCCTTCTTAACTCCTTTTGTGATGACATTTGTGTTGAATCTTCTCTTGTATCTTCTCTCTGGGTTGTAACATTTACCCCACCATTTGAAAAAATAACCTCCTCCTGGAGGATAAACTGAGGAAAAGAACTCTTAAACGCTTCATAATCCTCCCATGAAGCATCCTCTTGGGCGCAACTGTCCCACTGAACCAGCAGTTGTTGAACAAATTGACCTTGCCGCTTAATAACGCGGGAAGATAATATAGCTATAGGAACATGTAAGGGTCCTGAAATATCTGAAAACGCTGGTAACAGCACCATAGAAATGTCTGATCCATAAGCTTTCTTCAACTTAGAAACGTGAAAGACAGGATGAATCCTTGATGTAGGAGGTAATTCCAATTCATAAGCAACAAGTCCAATCCTCTTAAGGATTTTAAACGGACCATAATGCCCTAGCTTGTGAGAATTCCTGTGAGCTAAAGAGCCTTGTTTACAGGGTTGTAGCTTGACCAAAACTAAATCACCCACCTGAAATTCTTTATCAGTTCTGTGAGCATCTGATAAAGATTTCATCCTTTGCTGGGACTTAAGCAATTGAGCTTTGAGTAATTTGAGTATCTCATCTCGATCCTGTAGTTCACTATCTACAACCTCAACATGAGATTGACAACGAACATAGGTAGGAATAGATGGAGGAGGTCTGCCATACACAATCTCAAAAGGGGTTGTATGAGAACTAGAATGATAGGAAGTATTGAAAGAATACTCAGCCCAAGGTAGAAATTTAACCCAGGTAGCTGGTTGCTCCATAACAAAACCCCTCAAATATTGCTGTAAAAGTCGATTAAGAACCTCATGTCTGACCATCTGTTTGTGGATGATAGACTGTACTCATACACAACTTAGTACCACTAAGAGTGAAAATCTCCTTCCAAAAAGAATTCAAAAAGATAGAATCTCTGTCAGACACAATGGTTCTAGGATAACCATGTGACTTAACCACCAGATTAACAAATAGTTTAGCCACTTTAGCAGTTGTATAATGAGTAGGAAGAGGTCTTAAATGACAGTATTTAGATAATATGTCCACCACAACCAGAATAATTGTGTATCCTTCAGACTTAGGTAAAGAAGTAATGAAGTCCATAGAAATATCCTCCCAAATTCTATCAAGAATGGATAATTGTTGTAATAAACCCATAGGACTAGAAGTGCAATACTTGATTTGCTGACAAATCAAGCAATTCTTTACAAATTCTGTAACAGAACATTTAAGACCCTTCCAATAAAAATCAGCAGATAATCTTTTGTATGTCTTAAGAACTCCTAAGTGTCCTCCCACAGGAGTTTCATGGAATTCCTGTAACAATAGAGGAATAATCTTGGAAGCTGCTAGCAAATAGATTCTGCTTTTAAGAAATAATAGTCCCTCTATGTATACCAGAGATAGGATTAAAAATTTGACCTTGTTGAATATCCCTTATTACTTGTTGAATCTGAACATTAGTAGCATATTCTTCCTTGACCTGATCAATAATATGGAAAATAGGCATTGAAAATCCACAAAATTGACTCTCAGAAATGTTTTGTCTGGATAAAGCATCAGCAATCCTATTCTCAGACCCAGACTTGTACACAATAGAATAATCATAGCCACATAGTTTAGCTAAGTACTGCTGTTGTTCAAGAGTTTGAATAACCTGAGTCAAAATTTCCTTCAAACTTTTATGATCAGTCTTGATAGTAAAATGATGACCCAACAAATATTGTCGCCACTTTTTAACAGCCTCAACTATAGCAAATAGTTCCCTGACATAAACTGAAGCCTTCTGCATCCTAGGAGTCAACTTTTTACTAAAATAACATATAGCATGATTATTCTGAAGTAGAACTGCCCCAATTCCTGAACCAGAGGCATCAACTTCTAAAACAAAAGACTGTGAGAAATCAGGCAATTGAAGTATAGGAGCAGAAACCAAAGCCTTCTTAAGAATAGTAAAAGCCTGAGTTGATCCATTGGTCCAACTGAAAGAATCTTTCTGCAATAAGTCAGTTAAAGGACTAGCAATAGAGGCATAACCTTTCACAAATCTTCTATAATAACCAGCGAAACCCAAGAAATCTCTTAATTGTTTAATATTAGAAGGTACATGCCAATCTTCAACTGCTAGTATCTTCTGTTTATCAGGTTCCACACCTTGAATAGACACAACATGTCCCAAATACTCAACTTTAGCTTGAGCAAAATGACATTTACTCTGCTTTAGATAAAACTCATTGTCTTGCAAACAGTTGAGAACTAGAGCTAGATGATTCAAATGGGTATTAATATCTAGACTGTAAATCAAGATATCATAAAAAAAGACAACTACAAATTTTCTAAGATATTGAGCAAGTAAACGATTCATAATTGCCTGAAAAGTAGAAGGAGAATTAGTTAACCCAAATGGCATTACCAAGAATTCATAATGACCATCATGAGTTCTAAAGGCGGTTTTAGAAACATCCTCCTCTGCCATTCTTATTTGATGATAACCAGCTCTAAGGTCCAATTTAGAAAAAAAAACAACCGCCCCATGCAACTCATCTAATAGCTCACCAATAGTAGGAATATGAAATTTATATTTGATAGTGACCCCATTAAGAGCCCTATAATCCACACAAAATCACCAATTGCCATCATTTTTCTTTACCAACAGAACATGTGAATAAAAGGGACTAGAACTATGCTGAATAACACCTTGAGTCAGCATATCCTTAACTAATTTATCAATTTCAGACTTTTGAAAGTGCGGATATCTATATGGTTTCACATTCACTGGTTAACTTCTTGGTAGAAGATGAATGTGATGTTGGACCTCTCTAAAAGGAGGTAAAGTAATTGATTCTGCAAAAACTTTATGAAATTTAGCCAATAGATGTTGAATAGAACTGTCCACCACATTCATAGGATCCTAACTTCCTTCCACTAAGGACAAATGAAAACAAGACATAACCTCTTTCTCAGAAAACAATCTTCTCAATTGATGATGAGTAATCTCCTGAGAATTACCACCAGTAGATCTTGCTAAAAGAATATTTTGATTCTGCCATTTAAAAGACATAGACAATTGGGAATAATCAATTGTAATGGGGCCCAATTTTTGTAACCATTGCACCCCTAACACCACATCAGCCCCTTCAATAGGCAAAGCATAAAAATCATCAATAAAAGAAACATCTTGTATAAGAATCTCTACATTTGGGCAGATACCAGTGCATTGTAATCTTTCTCCATTACCAATCATAACACTAAAGTAGGGAGAAGGTAAAACTTGCAAACCCAATTGGGAAAGAATTTTGTCTCTAATAAAATTGTGTGTAGAACCACTATCCACTAGAATAATAACCTGAAAACCCAATATCATCCCCTGCAATCTCAAAGTTTGAGGCTTAGGAACCCCAACCAATGCATGTAAATTGATCTCCAAAGATTCCTGAGCTGGATATGTATCATTTAACAAAGCTGATACTTCAGAATCCTCTCCTTCCATAGCTATGAGTAATAAAAATTGTTGTTTACATTTATGGCCTCTATGAAATTTCTCATCACAGTTATAGCATAAACCTTTCTCTCGTCTAGCCAGCATTTCAGAGGCAGAAAGCCTCTTAACTGGTCAAATAGGAGCACCCACTGCAGGTTTAGGGGCTGTAGGATTAGAGTTAGATGCATAATTAGATGTTGAAAACACACTGCCAGATGAAGATGGTGGTCTCATTAACAAAGGTTTATTAGTCATAGATCCAATAGATGATTGGGAATACTGAGTATGTGTAGACATATGCAAAACATCATTAAATTTTTCTTCTTGTAATTTGGCTAAACCAATAGCCTGCATCAATGACTTAGGCTGAAAGGCTAACAATTCCCTTCTAATATGTGGCTTTAATCCTGAAATAAAACAGGAAAGTAAGAAAGATTCTGAAAGACTCACTACTCTATTAAAGAGTTCCTCAAACTCAGATTGATAAGTAGTAACAGATCCTGATTGAACTAATTTGGATAATGCACCCTGATGATCCTCAAACTCAGAAGGACCAAACATGACCTCTAAGGCTTTCAAAAACTGTGACCAAGAAGTTAACTGCTTATTGTTATACATCCATTTATACAATTGTAAAGCAGCTCCTTCAAAAGCAAATGAAACTACCATAATTCTTGTTTCCTCTGCCACATTGTAAAATTCCAAGAATTGTTCTGCCTTGAATATCCAATCCAATGGATTATCACCAGAAAATTTAGGAATGTCAAGTTTAACATTTCTGAGAATAGAAGTAACCTCATTAACCCTTGTATCAGAAGGAGAAGGATTTGTAGTAGAAACAAAATTTATGCAAAACATCATTAAATTTTTCTTCTTGTAATTTGGCTAAACCAATAGCCTGCATCAATGACTTAGGCTGAAAGGCTAACAATTCCCTTCTAATATGTGGCTTTAATCCTGAAATAAAACAGGAAAGTAAGAAAGATTCTGAAAGACTCACTACTCTATTAAAGAGTTCCTCAAACTCAGATTGATAAGTAGTAACAGATCCTGATTGAACTAATTTGGATAATGCACCCTGATGATCCTCAAACTCAGAAGGACCAAACATGACCTCTAAGGCTTTCAAAAACTGTGACCAAGAAGTTAACTGCTTATTGTTATACATCCATTTATACAATTGTAAAGCAGCTCCTTCAAAAGCAAATGAAACTACCATAATTCTTGTTTCCTCTGCCACATTGTAAAATTCCAAGAATTGTTCTGCCTTGAATATCCAATCCAATGGATTATCACCAGAAAATTTAGGAATGTCAAGTTTAACATTTCTGAGAATAGAAGTAACCTAATTAACCCTTGTATCAGAAGGAGAAGGATTTGTAGTAGAAACAAAATTTTGATTAGTCTGTCCAGTGTTGCCCTGCCCTAGACATGCATCCATTTGTTGTGCAAGATTATCATACTTTTTTACTTAATGCAGTCAAACTTTCATTCACAGAATTTAACTGTTGTTCCATAAAGGATTGCATTTTAATCACAGCTTCTTCTATACGAGACCAACGTGTACCATCAGCCATTGCCAAGATCACCAATAGCAGAAAACCAAATAAAGGCAAATGAAGACTAAGAAAACCCAGAGAACTGAATCAAAAGAACAAAACAAGAGCACCAGAAATGTTGAGCCCAAAACTGTAGAGCCCAAACAATGCCACAGCCCACTTCTGCGCGCACGCCCAGACAACCTCGAGGAATCCGTCGAAAGAAAATATAAAAGCCTTAGCCGTATATACTCTCACCTCCAGTTCTCTTTCTTCTGAAGAATTCTAGGGTTTGAAGTTTCTAGTGACGAACCCCTCTCGCAAGCTCCAAGATCTGCTCAGATAAGAATTCTTCCAACACCTTGCCACTTCTTCTCTCTCGCTAGATGTCTAGCAGGTTCTTATCTTGTCGATGCTCGCTGATGGCTTGAAGATGCTGCAGCAAGAGAACTAAGAAGAAAAATGGAGGTATTCGAGCTCCTCAGCTCCAAGAACAAGATAAGGATTTGTAGATGGTTTTGATCTAAAATGGAGCGATAAGAACTCTCTTTGCCAGTATTTTTCCATTTATATGTATTTTCTCAACTTTCTCCCAACTGTTTCTTGATATTTTTGTCTTGTATTACACGTTCTCCACTCTTATGACTACTGATGCAAAGTGTGGGGTAGAATAGAAAATGACCACAGGTTAGGGGGTTAACCAGGATCGATCTTCTGTATAAAGATGCTCTTCACTTCAAATTTTACTATTTATAAACCTATGCACACTCCTATTACCGCAAGTATACTGCAATCGTCGAGTACTTTAGGTGTCGATCCACTAGGACACTTCGCTTTCGCGCTTCTATTCCTACTCTTCCTCAGTCAAGCTTTCGCGGTTAGGGGGCTTGACACTAGAGGTTCAAGCCCTAACCGAAATAGGTGAGGGATAATAAACAGAATTAATATTTTTTATTTGTTTTTACAATAAAGAAAGCTGAATTAAGAAAGATAACTTT
>LTAE01005098.1:15177-34629 GCA_001647135.1 Pontederia paniculata | reverse complement strand
ATCCAACAGTATCCAGCATTCTTCACGACTTATGACCCGTAACATCAGTTAACGGCCCATAATGTACTGATCAGTAGATGATGACGCATCCTGTTAATGTCGTGACTTCTGATAACATCATGTAAATGCTGGTGTAACGATCCGTAACATGGGTTACGACCCATGAAGCTCTGTGACTCTAAGTTGATGCTCTTTGTCGTAGCCGTAACACCCCATGACAGCTCGTAACGCGCTGCATCTGTAGCAGTTTGGTCGCCTCACGGCCCGTAAATCGGGTGCCAAATGGTACTGAGCTTCGCACAATATGACTTACGGTCCGTGATGAGTCCTCACGGACCGTAATGAGTTGATCTCCAAGATGAGCAGCCTCTGTTGACATCGTGACGGTGCGTTGTAGCCCGCAAGTTGACACGTAACGGCCGTAATGCATCATCACGACCCGTAATGGTTTGATCGCTGCTCTGTTAAGGTCGTGACTTCGCATGCGGCCCATAATGGATGACGTCTACATCTGGTCTCCATGTATCACGGCTCGTAATGAGTCATCACGACCTGTGATAGCTGCTGTGACTTGGATACTCTTCTCCCAACTTCGTTCTTTCTTTAGTGTTTGTCCAAAAGTTATTTCCTTAGCCATATTAGCCGTATATCTACAAGAAAAACACCAAACAAAGGTAGATTTCGACACTTGGAAGAAATATAATAAAATATGGACAAAATAGATGCATGCCATGAAGACTACTCTCAAAAACAGACCTAATGCAGACCGTAAAACATGTTAGAATATGCATGCATCAAATACACTCGCTCCCAAGTCACATAAGGCTTTCTCAATATCCAAGTCTCCTATTGTGCATGAAATAGAGACACTCACGGGGTCTTTGAGCTTTGGGGGTAGATTTTTCAAACGGCACTACACTCCTCCGTTAGTGCTATGCTTTCATTTTCTTCAAGCGTCTTCTTCTTAGATATGATTTATTTGAAGAATTTTGCATATGCCGAAATTTGAGCAACTCATATGCAAATGGAATGTTTATGTGAAGCTGCTTGAAGAGTTTCACAAACTTCTCAAATTTCTTGTCGTTCTTTGGCTTTTGCAACCTTTGAACAAATGGAATACAAGGTACATATGGTGGAGGTGGTGTGTATTTCTTTGGAACTTTAGCTTCCTCCTTTTCTTCAACTTCACTTGGCTCCTCCATCGTTTCCTTCCCTTGTCCTTTGCTCTAGCTTGTGGTTGCTCCAAGATTTTTCCACTTCTCAACTCTATTGCCTTGCATTGTTCTCTAGGATTGAATTGTGTTTTGCTATGAAAACTTCCTTCTTCTCTTGAGTTGATGGAGTTGTAAAGATGTCCCACTTGGTATTCCAAATTTCTATTTGAAGTCACGACAACTCCAACCCTTTATCAACTTTCTTGAATCGATCGCTAGTGACATTGGCTAGTTTCTCTATAGCATACTCCCAAGATTATTTCTTCTCGCCTTGAGATTGTGGGATAGATTGTGGATCATCGTTGATTGATATTGTGGTTGAGGTCCTTGTTGTTAATTATATGGTTGTTGATATGTTGCTCGGTAGCATTCTAAGTGGTGGTTGTGCTCTTTGTTATTGTTGTGAAGGCCCTCTTTCATTGCCCCAATTGGGGTGGTTTCTCCATATGGGGTTGTAGGTGTTTGAGTAAGGATTATTGGCGCGGTTTCAGTTCCTCGCAAAATTTGCTTGTTCAATTTGGAGGCATTCATGGGCTCCTCCATATGCTTCACACATAGCTTGCACATTAGCCACTTGACTTGAGTTGCTTTGGGTCATCTTTGACATCATTTGCACTAGTGTGTCCACCTTTGCACTCAAGGCAGTGTATGCTTCATCCTTTGGTTGTGTTCATCTTGAGGGTGATTCATCATACTCTTCATCATTTGCAGTCAATTGATCCAATAAATCATAAGCTCTTGCATATGGTAAATCATGATGGATCCACTCGTCGAAGATGAGTCAATGCTAAACTTCATTGCTGGTGTTAGCCCATTGTGAAAATTTTCAATTAACAACCAATTCTCGCAAAATTTGCTTGTTCAATTTGGAGGCATTCATGGGCTCCTCCATATGCTTCACACATAGCTTGCACATTAGCCACTTGACTTGAGTTGCTTTGGGTCATCTTTGACATCATTTGCACTAGTGTGTCCACCTTTGCACTCAAGGCAGTGTATGCTTCATCCTTTGGTTGTGTTCATCTTGAGGGTGATTCATCATACTCTTCATCATTTGCAGTCAATTGATCCAATAAATCATAAGCTCTTGCATATGGTAAATCATGATGGATCCACTCGTCGAAGATGAGTCAATGCTAAACTTCATTGCTGGTGTTAGCCCATTGTGAAAATTTTCAATTAACAACCAATTCGGAAATCGATGGTGAGGGCATTGTCTTTGCAACTTCTTGAACATTTTCCATGCTGCTCCCAAACTTTCATTTTCTTTTTGTTTGAATAAATTGATCTCATTCCTCAACTTGAGGTATTAGCCGGATGGATACAATCTTGACATAAAATCATGAAACAAATCATCCCAACTATTCAATACTCCTTGAGGTTGAGAGTCTAACCATTCTTGAGCTTCATCTCGGAGAGAAAATGGAAAGAGTCTCATCTTAATGGCATCCTCGGTTACTCCATTTATCTTGATTGTATCACAAATATGGAGGAATCTATTCACATGATAGGTAGGATCTTCATTAGTGTATCCTCTAAATTGGTTGAGTTGTACCATCTGGATGAGGCTAGATTTTAATTCAAAGTTGTTGGCCGCAATCCTTGGCATCACAAGACTTGATCCCGCTCCTCCATAATATCTCCTTTCAAGTTCTCTCATCGGGACATTCATCACCTCTTGATGACCAACATTTTCATTTACATGTCGTGCTCTTTTGTTGGTTGTTTGCTTGGTTGATGTTGTTCCCTACATTGACAACTTGTTCTTCTGCAATATCAACCCATGGATCTCCCATTGGTTCGTGACCATGTTTTGCCTACTAGCTCTTTGGATTGCTCGGCATGTTCTTTCAATTTCTGAATCAAATGGTTCTAGTTCTCTGCATGAGTGTGGCATACAACAACAAAACAAAAGAAAAGTGTCTAGAGTAACAATTGAAAACGAAATTCCAATATTGGCACACTCCCCCGGCAACGACGCCAAAAACTTGATAAGTGTCCCGCAAGCACAAAGGGCCCACAAGGAAGCAGCTGATTACTAGAATTAGAGTTCTCAATGCTTTATCTAGACTATTAGGGTTCGAGGAGAAAAGGTTGCGCTATCAATAAAAATTAAAGAAAGAAAATTTCAGAAAAGTAGATATGATATGCACTAGAGTGAGAACAAATATAGAAGGGAGACGTTCTAGGGTTTCGAATCCATCTAGGGTAATCATTCAAAGGGGTAGTGATATAACATGCCATAGGATCTTGCTTCACACCAATAATCATGCATTCCTTTTTCAAGGCAACAAAATTCTAACTAGGAATAAGGAATGACAATTTCAAGCATTCACTCTAACAATAGTTGCATTTCATTCATGAGAATAAAAAAAGCAATACAAAGTACCTTTATTTCTAGATAGCACTTCCATATCTTATTTAGCAAAGCTACTAATTGGATAAGATTACTTTCATCACTTAACAACCTATAATAATTTAAATGAGGTAGCTAATCTCATAAGAATCTAACAATACGTTCGCTAAGTAAAAGAGTCACATACATGCATAATCACTATTCTAAAGAAATTAACCCGAAACTTCATCTAACCATAAAACAAGGGATATTAGTTACCTTAATAAGAGAGAAGGGAGAGAAATAAAGAAGAGAAGAAATCATTATAAAACTAGAAATCATAAGTTCAAACACTAACATTCAACATAAATTAAAAGTTTAGAACACAAAGCATTCATTGTACCTCCTACATGCTTAATAATCCCTATGAAGAATATATCGCCTCCAAAATCCTAAGAGAGGAGAGAAAGTTCCCAAAACCCTAGTTATAATTTATATAGTATTGTAGACAAGGCCGCCAACCACTAACGATAAGATAGAACTCATTATGGCTTCAATGGGTTGCACTCCGGCTACTCTTTGATGCGCTACGGCTTGTTGGCTCCATTATGGCCACTTGATGAATGCACTACGGCCAGATGGTAATGCGCTACGATCAGTAGAGGTGTGCTACAGCCAGAAGATAGCCGCTACCACTTGATTGATGTTGCTACGGTCTCATGTCAAATGCGCTATGCCCTCAAGCGACACGCTATGGGCAGAAAGAACTCGCTATGGTCTTGCATGTGTTGCACTACAATCTCATGCTGAGCGGTTGAACATTCAGTGTGATCGGTTGAACCTTTGGTAGCACTCCTAGTTTCAATTGAGCTCTTCATGTCTAATGTCTTCACTCTTAATTTCAGTTGATCTCTTTAAGTTCCTGCATATTCAACAGACTTTGTGCATATCATATTTCTTTGAGGAATTGGTATATAATCAGGCTTAATTCAGATCATAATGCTATGATAGAAACAAAATATGATCATCATGTATGTGCATTTATCACGCTTATCAACTCCCCCAAACTAAATCTTTGTTTGTCCTCAAGCAAATGTCATACATAGTAGGTTTCAAGAATTCATATCATACACAACACAACATCATCAAGTGAGGAAGTACAATTGCAAGCTTTTGAAAAAGTATAACAATTAAGTCATCAATATAGGGTTGAGTCACTCCATGCCGCTAATTCCCTACACATGCCATTATCAATTCCAAGAGGTTATAGCTCACATCACAAATCTAAGCTTTCGGGAACAACAACTAAGTATGATGATCAATGAGATTATAGGTGCTTCAAAGTTCAAATACACAAGAAAGGTACTCTTATCATTCATGCTATATCACACAAAAATAAAAGAAAATGCAATGCATGTGACTCTTGAATTTTTTTCTTTACACAAGGGGTAGTTCAAAGTTTTCTTTTACTTTGCTCTTTTTCTTTTCATTTGAGCATTTTTTATTTGAGCATTTTTCATTTGCTCTTTTTCCTTTTGATTTTTTTCTCATTTGCCCTCCTTGTGAAAGCATGTGTATGTATGTGCAATGCATATAACACACAAGAATGATAATGCACGATTGATTTAATGTGTTCTCGCGACTAAGATCACGGGTGCCCTGCCATGACTCTTTGCTCTATGGATCTTCTCATTCCCTTTTATTGTGAACTTAAACTAAGAAATTGTGCAATGCACCCATGCTTAGATGAAAATTCCCTTGGCTACTTCCACTCAATTTTTGATCCACAATATAGACTATGATGTTAATTTTCACATATCTTATTTCTTCTAGCATATGAGGTCCTTAGACATGCGTGGATTAAAACAATCCTTAACACTTTAACATATCGAAAAGTCCATTTTCAAAATACTTGTAATTGCATTCCTAGCAACATGTGTGTGCATGATACCAAAAGTTATGCATTCTAAATTAGGGGTCCATACGTGTAAGGGTTCATGGTATAATGAGGCCAAAATATAAATTATCATATGAGTAAGAGATCAAAAGATGCATGGGAACTAACTTGAAAGAAAATAAATGAGCAAAATATGACCCTACTCCTCCAAACTCCACCAAACTTAGCATGAACATTGTCCTCAATGTTGCAAAAGAGAGAAAATATATTACGTATAGGGTGGGGGCTCACATGCTCAATGTGTAGGAGGCCTGAATGGGGACCAATCTTCATGATCGATGTGCCAATCATTGAGCCTCTCAATCACAACATTCATGGAGGATTGTTCTTAGCATGAACATGCGGTCATGTCGCCTCCACATTTCTTCTTGGCGCTCCTTAATTCTTGTTAGTCGCCCTTGAAAGTCTCTTTGCCTTGAAGGAGCTCCTAAATACCATAATAGTCTGTCCAATCACCATGTGCTGCACCAGAAGACTGCCTTATCTCAAATGTAGAAGTGTGTGGGATGTGGGCGTCGTGCATCATGGTGGGTGTAATATAAGGACATGTCTCCATATATTCTCCACCTAAAGGTTCATTCACACCTTGCTCCTCTTACCATTCGGCTAATGTGGGGCACCTCTGCTCAAGGTCATCTGTGTTGAAGCTCTAGGTGGCTTCAATCTTCAAGTTGGTTCTGCGGCGATCGGGTAGAGGATGTGTGTATGTCTCATTGTGAAACAGGAGGTGGTAGAGGTCTCCAACTTTCTTGATAATCCTCATGTTCACGCAATTGTCGATGTCAATGAAGTCTCCTCCTGATCCTTCCTTGAGGCCATCAAGGCTATACCTCAAACTCAGTGCAATAGTGGTAATGAGTCCTCCACTTACAATTTTTCCTTTATCCTGGCCTCCCTGCTTGACCATGTGTTACATAATAAAGGCTCCAGTGTTGAATGCAAACTACTCCTAGCTCAGTACCTACAAAATATATAGCACATTGTCTCTAACTACGCCATCACTGTTCCTCGGCCATATAAATTGCTGGCAAGAATTCGATGCATGGATCTTATGGCCGAATTTCTGAGATATGAGGCTTTGTTGTGAGCAACATATAAGTATTGGTAGCGTGTCAATTTCCTCCATACCGCTTCTCTTTCAAAATCCAAGGAATGAGTAGTTGTCCTTGTGCCTCTCGTTGGTAATTGAACTGAACTGTGCCAATGTGAGCTTATGCTCTTGGTTGAAGAGTTGGAATGTAATCTCACCCAGATCATCATCTCTATGGAGGAACTTGGCTTGGATTGAACTTAAGAATTCCATTGTGGGCTTCTCATACGTCTTTCACTTTGTCTTCATGAGGTAGTTCCATCCCAACTTGTTGCATAGGTAGTTCACATCCGTGTCAATGCCTAACTCGTGCATGGTATAGGTGTCCATGTATCGAGTATTAGCAATGACCCTCTTTTCAAGCATTCTATATTGATGTATGTGTTCGACATCTCAAAAGATAACACCATGCTCGTCTTGATCACTACTACATGTATGGCCTCCTCTAGTCCTCGGGCATGTGGATGCATTCCTTTTGGGAGCCATTTGGTGTGCAACTCGACTTGGATATTCACTTGCGCAATTCGTCGAATAGTTGATGTGCGCCCTCTCTTTTTTCCCCTTTATGAAGTCTTCCTTGTATATGTGACCTCTCCTCTTGGTACAAATGATATAATATGACTTCAAGGAGCACACACAAACAAGGTTTTTGATATGTTTACTTATTATCTTCAAGTTGATTGCTTGCAACCTGCACAAAGAAGAAAAAGAAGGAAGAGGAGTCAGTACAGTAGAGAATAACATCAATTGGTCAAACATCACCTATTTTATATGAGCCTTTTTGCACTACGAGTTTGAAAGGTGCGCTACAGGTGAAAAACTTGTGCTACGGGCAAAGAGAAATGCACAATGGTCACGGCGTTGTCACTATGGGTATGTGGGCTGCCGCTACGGGTTGGAGGGAGGATCACAACGGTTCACCAATTAATGACACTACGGCCTGATGTCCCAACCATAACCAATTCTTTTTATCGCCAAATTCATGCATTGATCAGAGTTTGACTATGACTTGTCACAATTGGTACGGTTTGACCATAGCAGAATCATTGACGTTCGCCAAATTTGCCATGTGAAAAGAGTCTGGATACGGTTTGTCACAATTGGCGATGGTTCGCTGCTTCTGGCTATGGTCCGACTTACTGAAGCACTTCAACTGTCATCTCCTACACACATTCAACACAACACAAGTTTCCAAAATACAATCCTCAATAAACAATGAGTTTATCCTAAAATTGGAGGGTTTAAAATATGGGTTGCTCCCAAGAAGCGCCTTTGTTTAATGTTGTTGGCTCGACACGGAGATCTGTAGTGTTGTGCTGGATCATTAAGTTCCATAGTCCTTCACCTTTCAATTTCTTAATTCAAAAAGTAAGGCTTAAGTCTTTGTCCATTTACCATGAATGATCCGGTGGCTTTGGATGTGATCTCCACAGCTCCATTCTCCAATATCTTTGAAATTTTTAAAGGTTACGACCACCTAGACTTCAATTTTTTTGGAAAAATCTTTAGTTTCAAGTTGAGTAATAAAACATGTTGACCAATTTCAAATACTTTCCTAGAAATGTGCTTGTCATGTCACCATTTGACATTCTCTTTATACGACTTATAATTCTCATAGGTCTCCATCCTTAACTCTTCCAATTCACTCAGTTGTAACAACATTTTCTCTCCCACACTCTTGAGGTCCATGTTCAATTCCTTGATCGCCTAATATGCCCTATGTTCAAGCTCAATGGGAAGATGACATGGTTTCATATACACAAGACTATATGGGGACATTGACAAGGGTGTTTTGAAGGCAGTTCGACATGCCCATAATGTGTCATCCAATTTGATGGCCCAATCTTTCTTAGACCTTCCCACCATTTTCTCTAGCATTCATTTCAATTTCCTATTGTCTAATTCAACTTGCCCATTAGCTTGAGGATGGTTAGGGGTGGTCATCTTATATTTCACATTATACTTGGCAAGGAGAGTAGCTAGATGTTGATTACAAAAGTGTGCCCTCCATCACTAATTATGGTCTAGGCACTCCAAATCTAGGGAAGATGACTTTTTGTAAACATATTTGGACAACTCTAGAGTCATTGGTTGGAGACGACACGGCCTGAGCCCACTTGGATATGTAGTCTACCGCAACCAATATATATTGGTTGTTGTAGGATGATGGAAAAGTACCCATAAAACCAATAGCTCACACATCAAATAACTCAACTTCCAACATAGGATTTTGGGGCATTTCATTCCTCCTTGAAATGTTGCCAACTCTTTGACACTTATCACATGCATCCACAAAACTCCTAGTATCTTGTGAATACTTGGCCAATAAAATCCACATTGTGCAACCTTGGACATGGTTTTGTTCATCGAAAAATGACCTCCACATGCTAGGGAATGACAATGACTCAAAACATCATAAACTTGATCCTCCAGCACACATCTTCTTATCATCCCATCGCCATCAAAACCTAAATAAAGATGCTCTTCTAAAAATAGTGTTTAGCTTCCCGCTAAAATCGTTTACATTGATTATAAGAGACGTCATTCGGAATGATACCTCTTACCAAATAGTTTACCAAGTCGGCATACCAAGGTAGTATGGCCATTACCAAGAGCATCTCATTTGAAAAGTGTTCATTGATGGGAATTGTGGCTTCTTCTCTTGGTCCTTCAAATCATGAAAGATGATCCGCGACAGTGTTCTCAAGCCCTTTTTGTCTTGTATGATTACATCAAACACTTGGAGCAAAAGGACACATCGAATCAATCTTGGCTTGGTATCTTTCTTGCTCATTTAGTACCTAATGGTTGCATGGTCAACGAAAACAATAACATGAGAGCGAATTAAGTAAGGGCAAAACATATCCAACGCGAAGACGATGACAAGGAACTCCTTCTCGGTTGTTGCATAATTGATTTAAGCTTCATCAAGTGTTCTACTTGCATAATAGACCTTATTCTCCTTCTTTTATTCCAACACCGCTCCTATTGCCAAGTCACTTGCATCACACATGAGCTCAAAAGGTTAGCTCCAATCCGGTGCCATAATGATTGGTGCCGTGATGAGTTCCTGTTTCAAGATGTTAAATGCCTCCAAACAAGCTTCATCAAAGAGAAAGTTAGTGTCTTTAACAAGTAAAGCACAAAGAGGTTTTGCAATCTTAGAAAAAACTTTAATAAAACGGCAATAGAAGTCGGCGTGACCTAGAAAACTCCTAACTCCCTTCACTGAGATGGGTGGAGGTAGTTTTTCTATGCATTTAATTTTGGCCTTATTGACTTCTATGCCCTTCGAAGAAATCTTATGACCTAAAACAATTCCCTCTTGCACCATTAAATGACATTTTTTTCTCAATTGAGCACCAAGTTGGACTCTTCATATCTAGTAAACACTTGGGTCAAGTTAGTGAGGCAAGCATCATATGAAGAACACAAAACTGAAAAATCATCGATAAAACTTCCATGGTTCTTTCAATAAAATCCAAAAACAAGGTCATCATACATATTTGAAAAGTGGCGGGAGCTTTGGAAAGACCAAAAGCTAAAAGTACCATATGGACAAGTAAATGTGGTCTTCTCTTGGTCTTCAGGTGGATTGTGAATTTGATTATATCCTTAATAGCCATATAAGAAATAATAGTAATCATGTCCGGCCAATCTCTCCAACATTTGATCTAAGAAAGGTAAAGGAAAGTGATCCTTACGGGTGACATTATTCAGTTTTCTATAGTCAATACATACTTTGCAACCTGTGACAGTTTGTGTAGGAATCAATTCATTCTTTTCATTATCACAACCATCATACCTCCCTTCTTTGGGACACATTGAATCAGACTCACCCAAGAACTATCTGAAATAGGGTATATGATACCCACATCAAGCCATTTCAAAATCTCACATCTCACATCTTCCTTCATATTTGGGTTCAACCTTCTTTGGTGTATGGTTGGTTTATGGTCTTCCTCCATGAGAATCCTATGCATGCAAATAGATGGGCTTATACCTTTGAGATAGGATATGGTCCAACCTATGGCTTGTTTCTTCTCTCCCAAGACCCTAAGTAGTTTATCAAGTTGCAACGGGGTTAGAGAAGTATTAACAATCACGAGTAAGGACTCATTTTCTCTTAGAAATGCATATTTAATGTTAGGATCAAGCACATGAGAAGGGGGAGGAAGTCTTTTACCATGACAAAGCTCTTCAATGTTTCTAATTTTTTATAATGTTGAATGGCATCGGCGTTTAAGGCACATCACATCTCATGGTCTTCATTCTCGTCACACACTTTCATGCTCTTGTTCAATAGGCATCTCTCCAATGATCTTAGTGCAACATCCTTTGACAAGCTTCTTTGTCTAGATCGTCCACACAATCCACTTGGAAGGCTTGGTCGGTGGTGGATGGAAACTTGGAAACTCATGCTAAGTCAAACTCTACTTTATCTTCACAAATAGTGAGTGTGAGCTTCTCATTCTTCACATCAATCATAGTGCTCAAGATGATAGAGATTTCTCTATCTTCTTACATGTCTAAAATAATAAAATCAATCAGTATGAAGAATTTGTCAACTTTCAAAAATACATTCTCGAGTATCCCCATGGGATAAGTGATGGACCGATCAGCAAGTTGTAAGGAGATGGTTGTAAGCTTCAATTCCTTCAAGCCAAGCTTCTTGCAAATGGAGAGAGACATTAGAGGTATACACTCACTCCCAAGTCACATAAGGCTTTGTCGATATGCAAGTCTCCTATTGTGCATGGAATAGAGAAACTCCTGGGGTCCTTGAGCTTTGGGGTAGTTTCCTTTGAATAATGTTACTACGCTCCTCCGTTAGTGCTATGGTTTCATTTTCTTCAAGCGTCCTCTTCTTAGACATGATTTCTTTAAGGAATTTTACATATGCTAGAATTTGAGCAATGGCATTGGCAAATGGAATGTTTATTTGAAGTTGCTTGAAGAGTTTCACAAACTTCTCAAATTTATTGTCATTCTTTGGCTTTTGCAACCTTTGAGGAAATGGAATAGGAGGTAAATATGATGAAGGTCGTGAGTATTTCTTTGGAACTTCGGCTTCCTCCTTTTCTTCAACTTCACTTAGCTCCTCCATCTTTTTGTTTCCCCTTGTCCTTTGCTCTAGCTTGTGGTTGCTTCAAGATTTTGCCACTTTTCAACTCTATTGCCTTGAATTTTTCTCTAGGATTGACTTGTGTTTTCGTAGGTAAACTTTCTTCTTCTCTTGAGTTGATAGAGTTGACAAGCTGTCCCACTTGGTGTTCCAAATTTATATTTAAAGTCATCAAAAACTCCAACCCTTTATCAACCTTCTCGCATCGATCGCTAGTGACATAGGCTAGTTTCTTTATAGCATACTCCCAAGAATGTCTCTTCTCGCCTTGAAGTTGCAGGATAGGTTGTGGATGATGTGGTGGTTGATATCCTTGTTGTTGATGATATGGTTGTTGATATGTTGACTACGGTAGCATTTCGGGTTGTGCTCTTTTTTGTTGTTGTGAAGGCCCATCTCGATTATTACAAGAAAAATTGGGGTGATTTCTCCATGGGGGATTGTAGGTGTTTGAGTAAGGATTATTGGCCCGATTTTGGTTCCACGCAAAATTTGCTTATTCAATTTGGAGGCATTTGTAGCTTTCATGGGGTTCTCCACATGCTTCACACATTAGCCACTTGACTTGAGTTGCTTTGGTTCATCCTTGACATCATTTGCACTAGTGTGTCCACCTTTGCACTCAAGGCATTGTATGCTTCATCCTGTGGTTGTGCCTATCTTGAGGGTGATTCATCATACTCTTCATCATTTGCAGTCAATTGATCCAATAAATCATAAGCTCTTGCATATGATAAATTCATGATGGATCCACTCACCAAAGATGAGTCAATGATAAACTTCTTTGTCGGTGTTAGCCCATTGTTAAAAGTTTCAATTAACAACCAATTCGGCAATTGATGGTGAGGGCATTCTCTTTGCAACTTCTTGAACCTTTTTCATGTTGCTCCCAAACTTTCATTCTCTTTTTGTTTGAAGTGATTGATCTTATTCCTCAACTTGAAGTATTCATCGGATGGATAGAATCTTGACATAAAAGCTTGAAACAAATGATCCAAAGTGTTGAATACTCCTTGAGGTTGAGAGTTTAACTAATCTTGAGCTTCATCTCGGAGAGAAAATGAAAAGAGTCTCATCTTAATGGCATCCATGGTTGCTTCATTTATCTTGATTGTATCACAAATTTGGAGGAATCTATTCACATGAGAGGTAGGATCTTAATAAGGGGCTCCTCTAAATTGGTTGAGTTGTACCATCTGGATGAGGCTAGATTTTAATTCAAAGTTGTTGGCCGCAATCCTTGGCATCACAAGACTTGATCCTGCACCTCCATAATATCTCCTTTCAAGTTCTCTCATCGGGACATCCATCACCTCTTGATGACCAACATTTGCATTTATATGTCGTGCTCTTTTGTTGGTTGTTTGCTTGGTTGATGTTGTTCCCTACATTGACAACTTGTTCTTCTGTAATATCAACCCATGGATCTCCCCTTGGTTCGTGACCATGTTTTGCCTACTAGCTCTTTGGATTGCTCGGCATGTTCTTTCAATTTCTGAATCAAATGGTTCTAGTTCTCTGCATGAGCGTGGCATACAACAACAAAACAAAAGAAAAGTGTCTAGAATAACAATTGAAAACGAAATTCCAATATTGGCACACTCCCCCGGCAACGACGCCAAAAACTTCATAAATGTATCATCGTCCATGTCTCCATCACGGCCCGTGACCAAATATCACGGCCCGTAAGTAGGTCTGATATGTCTATGTCCAACATCTTACGGCACGTAATAATATATTATGGCTCGTAACTCGAGTTCTGATCCAACAGTATCCAGCATTCTTCACGACTTATGACCCGTAACATCAGTTAACGGCCCATAATGTACTGATCAGTAGATGATGACGCATCCTGTTAATGTCGTGACTTCTGATAACATCATGTAAATGCTGGTGTAACGATTCGTAACATGGGTTACGACCCATGAAGCTCTGTGACTCTAAGTTGATGCTCTTTGTCGTAGCCGTAACACCCCATGACAGCTCGTAACGCGCTGCATCTGTAGCAGTTTGGTCGCCTCACGGCCCGTAAATCGGGTGCCAAATGGTACTGAGCTTCACACAATATGACTTACGGTCCGTGATGAGTCCTCACGGCCCGTAATGAGTTTATCTCCAAGATGAGCAGCCTCTGTTGACATCGTGACGATGCGTTGTAGCCCGCAAGTTGACATGTAACGGCCGTAATGCATCATCACGACCCGTAATGGTTTGATCGCTGCTCTGTTAAGGTCGTGACTTCGCATGCGGCCCATAATGGATGATGTCTACATCTGGTCTTCATGTATCACGGCCTGTGATAGCTGCTGTGACTTGGATACTCTTCTCCGAACTTCGTTCTTTCTTTAGTGTTTGTCCAAAAGTTATTTCCTTAGCCATATAGCCGTCTATCTACAAGAAAAACACCAAACAGAGGTAGATTCCGACACTTGGAAGAATTATAATAAAATATGGACAAAATAGATGCATGCCATGAAGAATACTCTCAAAAATAGACCTAATCCAGACCGTAAAACATGTTAGAATATGCATGCATCAAATACACTCGCTCCCAAGTCACATAAGGCTTTGTCAATATCCAAGTCTCGTATTGTGCATGGAATAGAGACACTCACGGGGTCTTTGAGCTTTGGGGGTAGATTCGTTTGAATAACAGCACTACACTCCTCCGTTAGTGCTATGCTTTCATTTTCTTCAAGCGTCTTCTTCTTAGATATGATTTATTTGAGGAATTTTGCATATGCCGAAATTTGAGCGTCATCTGCAAATGGAATGTTTATGTGAAGCTGCTTGAAGAGTTTCACAAATTTCTCAAATTTCTTGACGTTCTTTGGCTTTTGCAACCTTTGAGCAAATGGAATACAAGGTACATATGGTGGAGGTGGTGTGTATTTCTTTGGAACTTTAGCTTCCTCCTTTTCTTCAACTTCACTTGGCTCCTCCATCGTTTCCTTCCCTTGTCCTTTGCTCTAGCTTGTGGTTGCTCCAAGATTTTTTCACTTCTCAACTCTATTGCCTTGAATTGTTCTCTAGGAATGAATTGTGTTTTGGTATGAAAACTTCCTTCTTCTCTTGAGTTGATGGAGTTGGAAAGATGTCCCACTTGGTATTCCAAATTTCTATTTGAAGTCACGACAACTACAACCCTTTATCAACATTCTCGAATCGATCGTTAGTGACATTGGCTAGTTTCTCTATAGCATACTCCAAAGATTATTTCTTCTCGCCTTGAGATAGCGGGATAGATTGTGGATCATGGGTGATCGATATTGCGGTTGAGGTCCTTGTTGTTGATTATATGGTTGTTGATATGTTGTTCGGTAGCATTCCAAGTGGTGGTTGTGCTCTTTGTTATTGTTGTGAAGGCCCTCTTTCATTGCCCCAATTGGGGTGGTTTCTCCATCTGGGGTTGTAGTGTTTGAGTAAGGATTATTGGCCCGGTTTCGGTTCCTCGCAAAATTCGCTTGTTCAATTTGGAGTCATTCATAGCATTCATGGGATCCTCCATATGCTTCACACATAGCTTGCACATTAGCCACTTGACTTGAGTTGCTTTGGGTCATCTTTGACATCATTTGCACTAGTGTGTCCACCTTTGCACTCAAGGCAGTGTATGCTTCATCCTTTGGTTGTGTTCATCTTGAGGGTGATTCATCATACTCTTCATCATTTGCAGTCAATTTGATCCAATAAATCATAAGCTCTTGCATATGGTAAATCATGATGGATCCACTCGTCGAAGATGAGTCAATGCTAAACTTCATTGTCGGTGTTAGCCCATTGTGAAAATTTTCAATTAACAACCAATTCGGAAATCGATGGTGAGGGCATTGTCTTTGCAACTCCTTGAACATTTTCCATGCCGCTCCCAAACTTTCATTCTCTTTTTGTTTGAATAAATTGATCTCATTCCTCAACTTGAGGTATTAGCCGGATGGATAGAATCTGGACATAAAATCATGAAACAAATCATCCCAACTATTCAATACTCCTTGAGGTTAGAGTCTAACCATTCTTGAGCTTCATCTCAGAGAGAAAATGGAAAGAGTCTCATCTTAATGGCATCCTCGGTTACTCCATTTATCTTGATTGTATCACAAATATGGAGGAATCTTTTCACATGACAGGTAGGATCTTCATTAGTGGATCCTCTAAATTGGTTGAGTTGTACCATCTGGATGAGGCCAGATTTTAATTCAAAGTTGTTGGCCGCAATCCTTGGCATCAAGACTTAATCCCGCTCCTCCATAATGTCTCCTTGCTAGTTCTCTCATAGGGACACCCATCACCTCTTGATGACCAACATCTGCATTTACATGTGGTGATCTTTGTTGGTTGTTTGCTTAGTTGATATTGTTCCCTTCATTGGTAACTTGTTCATATGCAATATCAATCCATGGACCTCCTCCTTAGTACGCGGTCATGTTTTGCCTACAAGCTCTTTGGATTGCTCGGCAAGTTCTTTCAATTTATAGGTCTAATGGTTCTAATTCTCTACACAAGCGTGGTATAATAAAAATAAAAGAAAAGTGTCTAAATTAAATTGGAAACAAAATTTCAATATTGGCACACTTCCCCGACGGGCGCCAAAAACTTGACAAATGTCCCGCAAGCGCACGGGGCCTTATTGTAGTAATAAATTATCGATCTCATAGGGAAGTGGCGAAGTACTAGAATTAGAGTTCTCAATGTGTTATCTAGACGATTAGGGTTAGAGTTCAAGTACTACAAGAATTATGACAATCAGCGACAGATATTTCTATCACAGATATGTCGCTAGGTTGCCGCTATAATAATTAGCGACAAACCGGCGACAACAACAAACTATCGCAAAAACTGGGTCGCTATTAGCGACAGATAGTTTTGTCACTAAAGTTGTCGCTAAGTCGTAGCTACACCGTCGCCAATCTGTCGTTAACCCATCGTTAATTATTTTTTTAAGAAAAAATTGGTCTCTAAAATGTCGCTATTCTGTCGATAACCTGTCTCTAAACTATCGCTAACGTGTCGTCAAGGCTGTCGCTAACTTGTCGATGACCTGTCGCTATTCTGACGCTAAGTATCGTATTATATGGAAAATTATATCATTATTTTGTCGCTTTTCTGTCGCTAATCTATCATTGTTTTGTCGCTAATTATCAAAAACAACATAGAATGTTACATCTATTTGTAGAAAAATCCTTATATACTCATTCATGCACAAGATAATAAAGATTTCATATACAAGTAATAAAATTCAAAGTAACACAACATAGGTTTCTAAGTACTCATCACAGAAACTAAGTCGACAACACATGTTTGAAAGTATCACTACATAAGCTTCTAACACTAAGTCAAACACAACATAGTCTAATCATCGGAAGGAGGAGTACGAGGAGCAGAACGGCTACGAATCAAACTGAGGACCTCCAACAAAAGTGGCGTAACTCTCTCATCTATGACCTCCACCATAAGGTTCCTCATCCCAGCCATAGTTGCAGGGGCTGGTTCGGCGGCCGAACTACACGAAAGACCAGCCACAGAAGCAGCACTCGCTTGTTGCGAATTCAATCTTCCTAACCCACTAAGTCGACCCTACTTAGTAAGTCCTGCAACTTCTTTCCATACCTCCTCGTCGATGTCGGGGATTGAGTCTGCATTATTCCCGTACTTCTCCTCATAAGCAAATTGTATGCCTCCTGTAAATGAAAATAATTACTTCCATACCAAATACTTAAGGATAAATATTTTGAATGAGTGGTATGAAATTATACCGCAATTTGTTTTGCTTGCTCCAAGATGAGCTGGTTTGTCTTCTTATTGTTGTATATTTCTGTGTACATTGTTCGTAAGTCAACTTGCCGTCGCTCACCAACTCCTACATCAATCGCATTTCATATATTAAAACATTTACTCGAAGTGATTAACGATAACAAACAATATTCATATAATTTTAAAAAAATACCATTTTTTGTTTATGCTCTATGAACCCAATAGAGCCTCCGTAATAGCGTGCTGCGTCCGGCTTAGACAATTTATTGTTTTTGTCGGTTGCTGACTTCTCCTGATATTCGGGTGACGTCCTACATTGAAAGCGATAAGTGTTGACAAAAAAGTTAAATCTAATCCAACTATTAAATATGAACTTACCATGTGTCGCAAAGAGAAAACCAAACTTCTTTGGAAATATNGCCATAGTTGCAGGGGCTGGTTCGGCGGCCGAACTACACGAAAGACCAGCCACAGAAGCAGCACTCGCTTGTTGCGAATTCAATCTTCCTAACCCACTAAGTCGACCCTACTTAGTAAGTCCTGCAACTTCTTTCCATACCTCCTCGTCGATGTCGGGGATTGAGTCTGCATTATTCCCGTACTTCTCCTCATAAGCAAATTGTATGCCTCCTGTAAATGAAAATAATTACTTCCATACCAAATACTTAAGGATAAATATTTTGAATGAGTGGTATGAAATTATACCGCAATTTGTTTTGCTTGCTCCAAGATGAGCTGGTTTGTCTTCTTATTGTTGTATATTTCTGTGTACATTGTTCGTAAGTCAACTTGCCGTCGCTCACCAACTCCTACATCAATCGCATTTCATATATTAAAACATTTACTCGAAGTGATTAACGATAACAAACAATATTCATATAATTTTAAAAAAATACCATTTTTTGTTTATGCTCTATGAACCCAATAGAGCCTCCGTAATAGCGTGCTGCGTCCGGCTTAGACAATTTATTGTTTTTGTCGGTTGCTGACTTCTCCTGATATTCGGGTGACGTCCTACATTGAAAGCGATAAGTGTTGACAAAAAAGTTAAATCTAATCCAACTATTAAATATGAACTTACCATGTGTCGCAAAGAGAAAACCAAACTTCTTTGGAAATATGCAGTGCAGGCCTATCCTTTGCGTCGAGAATGTTATTGTCAGTCACAAGCCTTGCATCTTGCCGGTAGTTGAATATTACTCCTCCGAGGTGATGAGAAGCTACAATATTGAATACCTTCCTTATTATACCATCAGGAAGACCTTCCTCCCATTTATACTTGGCCTGAAAAGACAATTGGTTATTATTTTGTAAACTAATTTCAAGTAGTTAGACTTAAAGTAATTTTACCTTAAACACATTCTACATATCATCTTGATAAGGCAACGGAATGTCCTTCCACTTAGCACAGCCTATCGGAAGCCTCGAAAGAACAAACTCGCTGATCTCTCGATGAATGCATCCCGAGATGAAAGCAGACCTAAATCATATAACATTATATGGATTAATGTATTTAACATTATATTCATACTTTAATAAAATTAGTTTTTTAATAAATCATATATTATCAACTCACGGATTGTTCTCGTCATCCATCGTAACTCCGGTAATAGGTATAGTGTTATGCGGGTTTCGTTGGGATGATGAAGACCCAACATTAATATTGCCTGAAATAAAATGATAGAAATAGTAAATATAGACAAAAATATAAATTTAAAAGTAACATAATTAAATATGAACAATAAATAGTAAAATTTATCTGTCTGAGAGTCAAGACCGATGACGGGCTCATCCTCGACCCCTGGTGGAGTGCCACGACTCGTGCCGCTCCCACGAGCTCTCACACGACCACGAGGATGCATAACATATAATAGCATATAAAAATAATTATGCATAACATGTAAAAACATATACAACATAATTAGAAAAGTATTTGTTAGAAAAATAACTTATTCAAGAGCTTGAAAGTGACTCATATAT